>JANAVB010041424.1:0-49096 GCA_029216955.1 Iris pallida
GTGTCCTTGACGGCATCCGGGCGTGGCATTATTACAATGTTGTTCATACCCGGGCTAGCTTCTCAGTCCCTGACGCTAATACGCAAGGGGATATTCTGTACATGGCGGCTCTTTATCATGTTGCGGCGAGCAAATCTCCCGTGAACTTTGACATGAACACCAGCTTCATTGTCGGGACCGGCTTGGCAGAAAAGCCCGAGGGTTCCAGGAAGAGAAAGAGAGGGGCGAATAGGGTTCCTGTGCCAGACTCGGAGTCCACTGCGGCGGACGAAGAGGATGAAGAGCAGGCCGCCGATGACTCGTCGCATTCTTTGGACGAGGAGGTGGGGGACCAGCCTCCTACTGTGCCGGACGAAGAGGTGGAGGATCATCCACCTGTTGTGCCTGGTGCTTCGCGCCAACGAGACAGGCGTCTATCCACTGACGATGGCAGGACCTACTCCACAAAGCGGGCTGCGATAAGACGTCGCAGGCTGTTTATTGATGTTGACGCTGTTTCTGAGGTGATTGGAATTTCAACTGCCTTTTCTTTTTTTTTTCTAAATTACGGCCTAATCATTTTTTTCTTTTGCTCCTTGTAGGCGTCCGGGGAGTCTGCTTCTCGGGATGCGACTACTGAAGTCGATCTAGCCTTGTCCACTTTGATCAATGATATGTGCACCGCCATCACTTCCACTGGGGTTCTTCCGGAGGCGGCCGGGGAGTCTCACCTTGCTGAGACCCCAACCCATGGGGACGGAGGCTCTACTGCCCCTATTCCTGAGATAGCTGAATTTCAACAGGATGACACTGACCTGGCTGGCTCCCCTTCAGGGGTGGCTGGGACAGAGAAACCAGTTGAATTTGAGTTGGAAGCTGCGGGTGGGGAGACCATGCCAGCTTCGAACGAGCTGCAGCCTCCGAGCTCTCCCCCTGGTAAGATAAACCAGCTTCTTAACTTATGAGGAGGCCTATTTGCTCTATCATCCTGTCCTTCGTGGATTAATGATTGCTTTGGACGTGCAGGTCCCACCCCTTTATTGCCGGTGATGGACATTGCCGGGGCGGACTCTACCGGGGGGGATCTGATGGAAGCACGTGTGCCTCCTTCTTTTCCAACCCATACTGAGGGGCCTCCAGCTGGGTCATGTTCGGGAGCCTTGGTGATAGCACAGCTGGGGCAAGGGACGACGCTTTCCGCGCCTTCCTCTGCGAATAGGGTTTCAGGAGTTAACCTTTCCGCTCTGCCAAGCATCCAGGCTCTTCGGACGGCGGAAGAGGAGCTAGCTAAACTTTCCATCATACTAATCCAAGTACAGTTGTTACTAAACTTTCCATCATACTAATCCGATACGGCCGATACGTTTTCGATACGGCCGATACCTATCGGATATGGCCTATACCAATTCGCTAAGGCCAATACCAATCCGATATACGGCCGATACATTTTCGATACGGCCGATACCTATCGGATATGGCATATACCAATTCGCTAAGGCCAATACCAATCCGATACGGCCTATACCAAATCGATAGACCGATACTAATCCATCGGTCAATACTAAGTACATACGGTCGAGGAGGTGGATGTTGTATCTCATAAATAATAACTCCCTCAACCAAATCAAAAGAGCCAGACTGTAATTCAATAGACATGTAAGAACTTTAAAGTGTAATTAAATAACAACTAATAACAACAGTAATAGTCCGCGATTCCGATACCGCTACTCTAAACTCTAGTTCTATACAGTAATAGTCTGCGATACCGCTACCGCTACTCTGAACTAGTTTTATACCGCGATACCGATACCGATATCGTACGTGACGTCGCTAAAAATGTCGCTAAAAACGTCGCTAAATTTAAAAAAATTAAAAAAATATAGAATCCATAATGCAAATGGAGCTGGAGCTGGAGCTGGAGATACAATCCAGAGATTGACACAGTACTAATTCATATATGTAGTCCAATACAAATAGTCCAATACAAATAATTTCTAATACAAATAGTCCAATACAAATAAATACTAATAGCTAATGACAACCACGTAGCTCAAGCAAAAGCTCAGTGATACGATCACGCAACCACTTCGAATAAGTGGGATCGACGGCGCCAGGAGAGATGCAGTCCACTGTAGGTGCTGGATGAATAGAACTCCCGGTCTCACTAGCTATCGGTGCCACTTCCTCCTTAACAGTAGAGGAGCCACCTCAGCATTCAGTATTTTCCTAACGATGTGCCGCTGCTCGGGTCATGGGTGCCATCTGGTAAGATCGATATTCACAAATAATATAATTGTAACATAAGCAAGCTAACTAAAGGAACCATCATCTCGTTTGAGTACATTTTCGAAAGCAGGTAAAATGTTATATTTGATTTTTTTGCCAAGTGTGAGAACGGATGGCTCAGAATACAATCCAAAATTTATTCTAGCATACATTAGTGTGAATCATCTATGTTTTGTACATATGGTGTAGTGTATGTTCTTATCGAATCTAGTATCTAAAGGATATAACAGAATCAAGATGAACCCACATATGTAATACTAAGACATCATCTACTACTAAAAGATATAGTGATAGGTTGTCGTATCATCATTGCCGAGGGATGAGGGTCGGAGGACAGTCAACTTTATCTACGGCTACATAGTTTCTGCCATCGCCAGTCGAATGGCTGCAGGGACTATATATCCTGATCACCATGTTACCAATTAACCAACCAACAAAACCACTTGTTACAAATATCGGCACTATCGGCACTTTTGAATCGGAGTATCACATTTTTTGGTGTCAAAAAATAAATAATTATTACTAAATTATCAGATTTTTTGGCACTATCGGTGCCCCTGACCAAGCCCCCCCCCCCCCCCCCCCCCCCCCCCCCCCCCCCCGCACCACTCCCCCCCTACACCACCCCTAACCCTAACCCGAACCCTATCCCTAACCACCTCCCCCACCAGCCCCCCTCGCCTCCCCAGCCCCCCCTCACCCTCCTGCTCCCCTCCCCCACCAACTACCCCTAACCCTAACCCGAACCCTAACCCTCCCCCGGGCCCCAGCCCCCCTCCTCACCCCCATCCCCACCCCTAACCCGAACCCTAACCCTCGCTTCCCTCCAGCCCCCCCTCCCCTCCCCAGCCCCCCTTTCTCACCCCTAGCCACCCTCACCCCCCGCCCCTCCCCCCCACACACCCACCCCTAACTCGAACCCTAACCCTCCCCTCCCCCAGCCCCCCTCCTCACCCCCAGCCGCCCTCACCCCCCCTGCCCCACCCCCCAGCCACCGCCCACTCACCCCCAACCACCCGCATCCCCCTTGCCCCTCACCCCCCCATCGGACCATTCCTCACCCCCAACCACCCGCACCCCCTGCCCCTCCCCCCGAGCCACCCGCACCTCCAACCACCAACAACCAAAATAGAGAGAGAGGGGGAGAGTCACGTACCGGAGAGGGAGGAGAGTCGTCGGAGAGAGTGAGAGCCATCGGAGAGAGTGAGAGCGCCGGAGTGAGAGCGCCGGAGGGGGAAGAAGAGAGAGTGAGAGAGTAAAATGGGGGAAATGAATCGTTGGGGGGAATTTAATTAGAATTTAGCGACGTTCATCCTAACGTCGCTAAATTAGTCGCTATTAGCGACGTCATAGCGACGTTTCGCGAGGACTAGCTCATGTAACTAATATATGTCGTTGTCACGTCGCAATTTTCGTCGCTAGTAGCGACTATTAGTGACGTTTCAATTAAACGTCGCTAATGTGCACAATTTAGCGACGTTATACTAACGTTGCTAAATTTACGTCGCTAATGGAGCAGATTTTAGTAGTGACCTACGACGACTTCTAGACTCGACGTAAATACAAGACCTACAGATGATACAACTTACTTTCTCTTCCTTAAACTTCTTTATCCAAGTCCATACTTTTCATTCTTCATGCGAGACTCCCAAGCCACGGGACCGGTCTCGGCGACCAACGGTCGCGTGTACTTTACATTCTTTGAGCACAGGGGACGGCTATTGTATAGCCTTCCAGAAGACCTGAACAAACGTGTTTTTTAGTGTCCCATAGACCGTGGCATACTTATCCTTGAACCGACCATAGCTCGTGCCTTAGACTGACTTGTGTTCTATGCGACACTATCGCCCAAGTCATACTTTATATGACGAGCCTTGAGATCGTGGGACTATGTAACTTGACAACCGCAGAAAATATGAGACAATGCTTGCTATGACTTCGATAGCCAGCATAACTTTGCCTAACTTAATCGTGCAAAAACTTGGCGAGTAAAGGTTATGTCAAGCCTTACACCGTAGGAACGTGTCGTGCATGCGTTCGACTTGAACAACCAAGTTCTTTGATGCCTAGACTTATGCCACAAGCCGTGCGATACAACTTAACCTGTGGGATGAGCAAAGGTTATACCAAGCCTTGGACGATGGGACCGTGCTTGCTTTATCAAGCATCTATATGTGCGACGCCTATGACTTAGGCTAAATTCATAGCTTTGTGGCAACTTAGACCAACTTTCCTTCTCCCAAACCACATAATGAAGGACCGAGTGTCATTTTGAATGCACAACGTACGATACTTCTAAGCCAACCGTGGGACCTTTCCATGTTCTAACTCAGTCTGACCCAAATTGGAATTATTTTCTTAGTTATGTGGATTCGTCTCTTTTATTATCAAGCCTACTTGTGTATTTGAAAACTTTCGTTTTATTAGTGTGAAGGCCAAGCTGAGGCAAGTTCACCGAAGCTACCCACCTGAACGAGGAGTCGCATCGACCGAGCGGGTCTTTAAGCAAGCCATTGTATGGCTAAGTCCTAACGTCGTTGGCGTTTCGATTCCTCCGATTGAGCTGGGTGGGACGGGGCATTACAATACAGACTATAGATTACATAATATATTATAGTTAGACAGAAATAAAGAAATATATATGCGATAACATGTGTTTTCTTTTTAATTAATATAACTGAATTATTTTCTAGTTTTATTCAAAAAAATCTTTGCCATACGATCAGATACATGCATATTAATTTCATATGATAGAATTAATTTCAAGAAATAATATGTATGTGAGAGAAAGAGGAAGTAGTATTACCCCTTGTTTTTTTTCTTCTGGTATGGTGCAGTGATAGACTACCAGATTGATGGAACCATTCGTCATACCCTTCGACTTCGCCATCAAATCCTAATCACCCAAACCACAATGGTAACAGTAAAATTACCACCATCTAAACAAATATAGAAAGCGAGATGAAGAGAGAATAATTATTTACATTGGGATGATTCTTGCGCCAAGCTTTCATCTCCGTCGCGATTCGACCATGTGCTATGCCTCCAGTCATTTATTTATTTTCCCTTCTCTATAAAAATAAGTCTAGAGTTAATGTGGTAGTCGCGCAAAGATGAGAACTGAAAATAGATATGGAGTTAGTATGCTAATTAAAGAGAAATTTAGAGAAAAATAAACGGAATGCAAAGTAGGAGAGAGAGGAGGAGTAGGTTACAAACCGTTAGAATTTTAAATTAGTAGGATGTAAATGACTTTGTTATCCTAACATAAATATAATTTTATCTAGGGTAAATGACAAAAAACCCCTCGTTAGATACCCGTCTTTTGCGTATAAAGACCTTTTAGTCACATTTAGCAAATAAAGACCCCCGCAATCTATGACCTGCTCGGTCAGCCCCCTACCGTTAGTTTTGACCGTTAGTTGACCGTTAGTGATTTTTTTTACAAAAGAAACAAAAAAAAAAACCTAAACTACCCCTCCCCCTCCTACCAGCACCCCCTCTTCCCCATCAGTACCCCCTCCCCACCCCGGCGAGCCGCCCCCCTCCCCTGCCCCGGCGAGCCACCCCCCCTCCACGCCCGGCGAGCCGCCCCCCCCTCCCTGCCCCGGCGAGCCCCCCCTACCCTCTCTCCGCCCCAACGAGCTCCCCCTCTCCCCTGCCCCGGCGAGCCACCCCCCCTCCCTGCCCCGGCGAGCCCCCCCACCCTTCTCTCCGCCCCAACGAGCTCCTCCTCTCCCCTGCCCCGGCGAGCCACCCCCCCTCCACGCCCGGCGAGCCCCCCCTCCCTGCCCCGGCGAGCCCCCCCTCCCCTCTCTCCGCCCCGACGAGCTCCCCCTCTCCCCTGCCCAGGCGAGCCACCCCCCTCTCCACGCCCGGCGAGCCACCCCGCTCTCCACGCCCGGCGAGCCACCCCCCCTCCCTGCCCCGGCGAGCCCCCCCTCCCCTCTCTCCGCCCCGACGAGCTCCCCCTCTCCCCTGCCCCGGCGAGCCACCCCCCCTCCACGCCCGGCGAGCCACCCCCCCTCCCTGCCTCGACGAGCCCCCCTTCCCTCTCTCCGCCCCGACGAGCTCCCCCTCTCCCCTGCCCCGGCGAGCCACCCCCCTCCCCCCCCCGCTCCGGCGAGCCCCGCCCCCCCTCTTCCTCCTCCCCGCACCACCGGAGAGGGAGGGGGGGGGGAGACAGTGGAGGGGTAAAGTGGTCATTGTACATGCCACTTAATCCCAGTTAACGAAAAAGGGGCTAAATGAGCATATTTCATACTTTTGGGTCTGTTAAGAGCATGGGGTCTTTTATTGCAAAAAGCGGGTATCTAACGAGTTTTTTTTTTTGTTGCAATTTACCCTTTTATCTAAGAATCTATATAAACCAAATATCTTTGGTATTTGGATTATATAATAGTATAAAAGTATAGATTAAAATCATATTTAAAATAATTTATTTTTTTATTGTTTTTAAAAAAATATTAGATTTTCTTTCTTCTTCTTTTTCCTATATGCATCACACCTAAACATGAGTTGTATATATAAATAATTTTAGGATTTTTTTGACGTTCATCCCATTTATTAATATAAATTTGTATTTACATTTTTTTTTTAAAATTTTGTTAGACTTAAATTTCACATTTTTGTCATAAAAAACATAGTCTTAAGAGCATCATTAGTAAGGCCCATCCCATTTTCTAGATTCTAGATTTAGAATGTAGGAGCTCATTTTGTAGAATAATAAGTCTCATCCCTAGTCCCAATTTCTACAATTTCGGTCCCAACCCATCCATGGGTGCTAAGGGTTGGGCCTCCCAATTTCTAGATTCTAGATTGTAGAAACTCGTTTTGTAGAATAGTAAGTTCCAATTTGGAGCCCAACTTTCTAGATTCTAAACTTTATATTATTTTTTTCCTACATTATATTTTGACCACACAATTTTTGGGACCGGAGCTCACTTTACCATTTCTTACTATTCTCATACAAACCCAACCCATTCTACATTTACCTTTTTTTTAAAATTTTGGGCTCCAAATTGTATTGGAGAGTCCCAACTACTAATGATGCTCTAAGAACAAAATAGGGGAAAAAAAAAGAGAATTTTTGACTTGCCCCCCACTTTGTTTGTCCAAATTAAGGGTGCACCCCACTGTTTTGCATTAATGTACATTACACCCCACATTAACGTTTTGAACAAAAATTTCGAACCAAAATGCCCTTCTATTTTTCTTCTTCCTCTTCCTCCCCTCCCCCCCCGCATGGTCGAGGTTGGTCTCCTCCAACATCCTCACAAGTGCTTCGTCCACACCTTCCCATCCCATCCTTCTTCTTCTCCTTCTTCTTCTTCTTTCCTATGGAATTCTTATAGGAAGTTTAGCATTGGATGCGAGGAATTATTGGCTTAGTTTTAGGAGAGTTTTCTTTCTTTCTTTCCGTAATAGAAGGGTGGCTGGTTGGTGACAGCACAACCAAGAGTGCGTGCGTGCGAAAAACAGAGAGAGAGAGATTGGAATCTGCTACTTATGCCCTCTACCGAGTGACATCTCCATCGAAAATTTTTAAAATATTTTAATATTTAAATTAGAATTTATTACAGATATGTGGCGGAGGGGGAGGGGGAGCGGAGGTGGGGAGCGGCGACGGTGGTCGCGCGGGGGGTCGGGGGTAGGAAGGGGGGTTAGAGGAAAGAGGGAGGAAGAAGACGAGGGCATTTTAGTCCAAAAAAATATTTTTGACGGAATCCGTCCAATGTGGGGGGTGGTGTACATTAATGCAAAACAGTGGGGTGCACTCCTAATTTGGACCCTTGTTAGCAATTCGGCAAACGGGAAAAATTCGGGACGGCAAAAGTACGAGTATAAATCGGCTCAGTGCCAACAAAATACGTTCAAAAATTCGGACAAATATTCAAAAAATAAAAATATTGATGTTAGAAACTTCACATTCTTAAATATATTGTCAAATTTGGTTAATTAAACAGGTTCTCAGCACGTTTTTTGTGCCAAATAATTCAATAATTTATACAGAACACATTTAAAACTTCGCATGATTAAAATTTACGTATTGATTTGGATCTGTCAAAAGTACGCAAGTATTATACGTTTATGAAAGATTCGAAAAAATTCGCGTATAATACGAGTTTTATTCGGGTGATTGCTAACAAGGATTTGGACAAACAAAGTGGGGGCAAGTCAAAAATTCTCAAAAAAAAAATGGCACGTGTACAACGAAGTAGCAAGCGTGTTTCCCCTTCATTCACCAATCCACTCCCTCTTTTTTAATTTGGGTTTCCCTTCTCTCTCTTATCCGCTACTTTCTTTCTCTCTTTTCATTTTCTTTGTTCCGCCGCCCGCCCGCCCACCCGAATTCCGAATCTCTTCTTCGACAGAAAGAAGGAAGGTCTCCCTCTCTCTCCCTCTCTCGCTCGTGAGGTATTTCGATGAAACCTAAACCTTCAAATTATTTTTTTTCCTTTTATTTTAATTTTAATTTTCCCAAGGCAGCAACGATTAGTAACTGGATTGAATTGAGAGAAAGAAGCATAATGGAAACCTAATCCTAAGCTAATCTAACCTAAATCGAGCTGCAGTTGTGAACAGTTGAAGAAGTTTTTTGTTGTTGTTGTTGGTCTCTCCAATATATGTAATTGAACTACTTAATGGCCGCCCGCCCGCCCACCTCCATTTGGTTTGGTTGGTGCCAAACTAAATCAGTATGAAGAAAGGGATGGGATGTAATGCAATCCAATCCAATCCAATAGAGACCATCGCAGTTACTAATGATCCATCCTCTTAACCGTCCTAGACCAATTCCCCCAAAACTCAACTTATTATCCAAATCCACCTACCTTGAAGATTATTTGCTTTCAAATAGTCTTCCAAATCTAGAAAATTACAAAATCATATTCACGTCTCGAGTCTTAGTCCAGTCAAAAAAGTTGAGCTGACCCACCCTCGAGCTTCTTCACGAGCCAAGCTTCCTATGTTCAAGCTTGGCTCATTAAGGTAATCGACCTCATTTTCATGGTCAAGCTTGCCTTCTTAATGGAACCAAGTCAAGCCGATCCGAGCTTTTATCAAGCTGACTCGTGCTTTTATCGAGCCCAGTTGAGTCGAGCTTGCAAGCTGCCTCGTGCATTTGCAACTGTAGCAGAAAGCAATTTTTCTTCGACTTTTTATATGGAAAAAAAAAAAAAACTAACATGTAATTGGAGTGTTCTACTTGCAAAGGATGTCTATATTGTATCACCATCATCGTCATCGTAGCCTTCTCCCATTAAAAAAAGGGACGACTGTGGAATAATATAATGCTTAACAAAAGAATTAACTAAGTTTTATGACAGTTTGTCAACTGTGTTTGCTAAGTTTACAATGTCTTAGTAATATTATCTTTCTTAATCCTTTCCCAAAGTTTCACAAAACCAACCTTCTACAACAATTGCTACTACATGGACATTCTTGTCCTGACACCTATTCCATCGCCACCTCCTACACCAGTGGTCATCCGCCTCGATGCTACTGTTCCTTCCGACTGCTATCCGGCATCGACGATCTAGCCACCTGTCTTTACCTCGCTTTATCACTTCTGATGTTTCTTTCTAGCTCTGACACTTTAGAGAATTTTCTAAATAATTCATTCGTGTACTAGCTGCAAGTGATAAGTCTATTTTCCTTCAGTGAGAATATTACGTCACACACCGATTCCACATAATCGATAGTCGTCTCCCGAACGTGATACCGTGGGAGCCTAAGTTGCGCTCGTCCAAGCCACGGTCATAACGTTACCTAGAACACAACACAGAGTATGCATAAAATTGAATAACACACTTGCACAGAAGAGAAGCTTTCTTTATTGATAATGAAAATTGAAACAACATTTACAGACTCGAATACCAGTAGAGGATTGTCACGCGGGCTTACAAAATGACGCGAAATGAGATAGTCGTTCCATACTTTATATCACTTTTTACAAACAAAACTCATAGACACCTGGTACTTGCGTAATTCCAACGGAGAACGGGGTCTTCAAAATGTACTAAACAGGCCTTCACACACGAGCAAGGCTTCAAAATGTACTGGTGTCACCTTCAGTTCCTCGGCACGCCTCCTTGATTCACGTCACCTGTGGAGACGTAGGTTAGTACATTGCTATGTACTGGTAAGTGACTAATAAAATTCTACTATCTCAATTGTTATAAAAGTTAGGTGAAGCATGCAACAATTAAGTAATCTTTCTAGCCATCCTAGTTTAGTTCATATGAGCATTCGATAGAGCATAACAAAGTAAACTACGTTGATTCTTATCCCCGACAGAGTCTCCACCCTGCTCAAAACTTACCATGTTCTTTCCTGTGAATCATATATCATTAGCTAAACAATTTATATTCGTAAGGGTCACTGGCACCACAAGCCATCCTGGACTATAGCTTGTTTAGACGGCGATCCTTTCAGCGCGTTTAGCGAACCCCGCCGAAAGTTTCTTAATCATCCGTGCTAGTATCCAGCACAACCATCATGGTTCCTCCTAGGACGAATAGGTCTCGTGGTCCCGAGTTACCATTCGAGAAACAAAATTCCTTGTGCACAAGTTGTCCATGACCGTGCGAGACTAAAAACTAGTTACTCAATCATAGTCTACGAGATAATAAGAAACTTGACATTCTTAGTGTTCTACTATCGTTCGAGCATTCAATAACATATTCCACATTTACCGTTGCAACATTAATCATCGATTCAATCTCTACTAGCACAATTCTATAGCAGTCATATCATAAGTAAACTTGCAAAATTGTTACGATTTACAGTTATGTAGAAATAAGCATGCAATATTGTGTCTTCGTTCTTTATCTAGCATTTCATAAGATCGGTATCGTGGATTGATTGGAGAGCAAGAGGATCAAGGAGAGACGTGTCAAGCCACTTATGTTGGAGAATTTGGCCAGAGAAAGGGGTCTTCGACACTACACGGCGCCTACACATTCACATGCAATCGCACCAACATAGGATCGATACTCTTCTCTTTCTCCTAAATTTGATATGAATGCGAAGTTCGAAGAACGCAAGCAATGAAATCCATCGAAAACATTCACGAAAATGCATTCATAAACCAACGCGAAAGGAGCAAGTGCGACAATGAAAACCAAGCAGTGGAAAGGTCTCTTGTGACTCTGTCGCAGAGGCCTTCCTCGAGACGCAATCCACTAAATATGAGACTTGATTCCGAAGAAACCAATACATAAAGAGGAAAGGATCTTGATTCAATCCATCCCGATCAATCGACACCGACAATATTTCTTAACCGTGCTCCCTGCTCACGAGGAACATGGCACTACATAGTACATCATCTCCGTTTGACTTGATCTACTCTGACGTCTAGGTCCCTCGAGTCTACCTATCAACCTACTCAGCCGGCCCAATCATTTGGGATAAAGGCCTTGTTGTTGTACCTACTAACGTCTGATATCTTCAGGGATATTTTGTCAACTCAGAGAAACTGCATAGCATTTGTACAAAATGTCTCCCCAACATGTTGTCAATAATGGATCCATATTCTTGCAATTCTGTGTCAAGAGGAAGTTCACGGTATTCCTTATCTTGTATTAATATTGTGAAGGATGTTGGATGAGAAGATTTGAGAGAGTTTATTGAAGTCCTATTGGAGCCTCGATGGTCAATTTGTTGTTCATGTAAACCCCAAAGACTTCTTTGTTATTTACCAAGTATTGCTGTAGGCATATAAAATCTTTGGTGCTCGGGCTATAATGTTCAATGCGTCTTGGAAATTGGTTATCGCTATCTTTTCTCCTAGGATCCACTGCACTTGGATGGCTGTTATTCTTGTGTTAGTGCAAACTGTTCATATGCGTATATTTTTCTAGAATACCTGGGGAAGTATTTTAATTTACTAATTTACAGTTCTTCAGGTTTTTGAAGAACTGATAAATTGAGGATTTCATCTAAATTGAGAGATTCTTTAATTGTTAAAGAAAACCGAGTATCGAGTACTTTCTCTTAATTTTTATGATGTTGGTTCTTATACACAATGATGGCTTTTGTGGAATTGACAAAAATACTATTAAGATTGACTTAGAGCAGTGTTTTTGTTCACATTTCATGTTTTATAGAAGCTTTGATTCTTCTTATTTCTCAGTTTATTATTTGGAATTTTCAATGGTTGGTGTTACTCATACAATGAAACTCCTGTCTAGGAATTAGGATTCTTGGAAGGGCAATGAGGGCTTGAGACGAAGTAGAGACGGAGTATGGCGTTGATAACCTACCAAATACAGGTTATATTATTGAATGCCTAATTTGTTATATAATATATAATTTTCATTATAGCACAGAACTTTGGATCAACTTTTTCCCGCTAAATAATTTTATGGACATTTTGAGTCTAGATGACATCATTTATATGTGGCTATTGAAATAGATAAAATTATACTCATGAACAATGTCATTAAGTTATTACATTAATTTTTTTGTTGCGCATTGGAACAGTTTGCATTCTACATAGAAGATTAGATGTTGAATTTTTGAGTGTTATGCAACTTGCAGGGTCCTTATCCAACTTTTTCCTTGAGTCCTGAATCATGGACCAGGAGGATAAACCTGAGATCTTCTGTAGCTTTTCAATTGATGGATAGGACAGGTACATGTGTACCATTGAAGCGCCGCTTCTCTTTGAGGTATGAAATGGTCGTTCATCTGATTATAAAGATTTAGGACTATTATTTTTTCTTTAAATATATTCAGTTCTTGTTTGTTTCAGTGCAGTATGTATGCTTGCAATTTCAATGTAAGATCTGAAATTTGCATAGTAGCTTGTATTTTTGTATTATTATACGGATAACCTTGAGTCATTCTTATAGTTTGGGTAAGTGACTTTATCACATTAAATTGTAGAGTCGTCCGAGGAAGTGCTAGCATAGACAAGTTTGCTTTGTGATGACTTTTTTTCCCAAAGCTACTACAAGACAACAATACTAACAGAGCTTGATCCGAAATCTTTTACAACAACTGTGCTTTTATTCCAGATTTTTTTTGGGGTGCTACATGAACCCTTTGCTTCGTTACAGCTGTATTAAGGGCCATCTATTCTGATGTTAGGGAACTAGTTATGCTCTTTTTTTACTGCCTCAACCATGTTCATTTGGATCTAGACCTCGATGTAATCTTGGCAGCTTGGACAGCTCCTTAATTATGCTTCAATTACTCCTCATAGGAACATGTATGAGTATCCACTCACATGTTCAGACCATCTCAAATGGTTCTACCTCATCTCATTCAAAGGTAAAGCCACGTCTAACTTGCCACAGATGAGTTGGTTTCTTATTCTGTCTGTCTTGTTCCTCATATTTGGGAATTTATTTCTTGGTTGCTCACAATTTACCCAATAAAACATTATTGGTCTTCATGATCTTATGATAATTTTCTTCTGATTTTGAAAGATATTTATGTAGGGGTGAGCATTATTTGGTTTTGAACCGAAAACCGAACCGAACCTAATAAGAGATTTTGTTCGAATTTGAAAAAAAAATTCGGTTCGGTTTCGGTTTTGAAAATATGAAAATTCCTTGTTCCGTTGTGGTTTTGGGTTTCTGTTTTGGTCCAAAACCGAAAACCGAATAAGATTTATGCAATTATGTAAATACCCATGCATATTTATATCAGTTCGGTTTGGGTTGAGTTATGGCTAATTTCGGTTTGGTTTCGGTTTTGGATTTTTAGAACTTTGGTTTATTCGATTTTGACTATTTCGGTTTGGTTGAAAGTGAATAAACTGAACGCTCACCCCTAGTTTTATGGTCACCTAGCATGCTGGAAGCACTTCTCCACTTCAAGTATTCCTGATCTCGCCATAATAACAAATGATTAATCCTGAGAAATAAAAAGATGACTCCTTGCTATCTCTTGGTCACCAATATAAACTATTCCCACTCTTCTCCTTTAAGATTAACTGAAGTTCAAGCTCAATAATGTGGTGCAGGATGGCATCACAGCGAGGAAAAAAAGGCCTAGGTGGGGGCTGAGCTTTTTTTATTTAAGATAGGTGTAATAGGTAAGTTGAGATTTTTTTTTTTTTTGGTTTAAGATATAAAACTAAGAAGGGGAAATAATAGGAAAATACCACGTGAGAATAGCCCATGAGGGAAACACCCTATTGTAGTAGTGTTAGAACTCCACCACTGATGTTGGGATTGTTGGTCCCTGGTAAGTAGAAGAGATACAAAGAGGACTGAGATATAGGGAGAGTCTTAACAGCTGTCTCCTGGCGTTAGAGTCGTGTTGAATTAGATGCCTTAGAGAAAACATAGAAGGGTTTTTTTTTGGGGGGGGGGAGGGGGGTGTAAACACTAGTGTTTCTTTCCTTTTCTTGATATCTGTACTGAACTATTGATAAATTGCTTACTTTAACTTACGGTGTTTTTAGTTGTGAGCTAGTGGGACGAAGTGAAAGAACTGACTTCATAAAAGTACCTTTTTGAAGTTGAGTTTATGTGATATTGTGTTTGGTTACAAAGTTATTGCCCCCTTGGGAGTCCCAATTGCATCAATTTACCCGATTGGTAGAGTAGAAGTGGAATGGCTTAAAGTGTGATTTTGTCCACATGTCAACCATTTGAAAAGTTATTATTAATTTTTTTTATTAAACCCATTTTCACCCTGATTCAAGCTTTGTCCCCTTGGGAGTTCCAATTGCATCACTTTATCCAATTGGTAGAGTGAAAGTGGAATGACATAAACTGTGAGTTTATCCATATGTCAACCATTGTTAATGTTGAATAAAAATTTTATTAATCCCATTTTCATTCTGCTTCAAGCTTGGAAGAGAGAATGTGAGATCCTAGTTTTTAAAGAGATAAAATCACTTTACATTATAAATAAAAATGGAAAATCAAGCTCCATGTGTTTGTAACCAAGCAACAGTGTTTGTAACCAAGCAATATAAATGGTAAACAACCAAAAAGTGGCACTTTCGTCACTTCACTTGCTTGTAACCCAACACACTCTTATTGGACATATATCAGATTCCAAATTAAAAAAACTTGGCTTAAGTCAAGGCGGGGTGAGGCGGTCCCCTTATGTGGTGAGGCGCCAACACACTTGAAATGCCTAGGGAACTGCTTGAGACGGCAAGACAAACGGCTTTAATAACCTTGCTAAAGTTGCATGTTATAGACTTTTTTTTTGTCCTTATTTTAAATGCTTAGAATTATAAGGCTTCTCTTAACATTCATATTTTGAAAAGAATACTTTGTTTGTCTCATAAAATAATAATTGGTTCGGCCCAAATTCAGTATTCGAGTCATTGGGACGTGACAACCTTACAACCCTAAGTTGACTTATACCGAGGTCATTAATGATTCTCAAATTCAAAAGTTTAAAATACCGTGAAATTTAACAATAATTTGCAATTAATAGGAAAATAATAGCTTTCAACTGAATATCAAACAATTAGAGTCAAGTTGAATTATAACTAAATTTGCAGCGAAATATAAGTTAGGATTATTTAAGAAACAACCTAAACCATCAATAGAATGTTTAATATTAAAGGCTTATTCCAAACTTGTTTGATACATTATATCTATAAACTAGAATAATAAAACACCTTCAATGAAATTGTGCGTCAAATTGAAGATAATAGGATCTACTGCCTAGATGCTCTAGCAGCTCTAGCTACGTCTCCCGCATCTGGAATGTGGTGGGTCAGTACACGGAATGAAGTACACCGAATGGACCGGTGAGTGGTAAAACCAAACTCACCTAAATCTGTATTAAGTGCGAGGCGAGGCGACGAGGCTGTCGCCTCGCTTAATAGCGCTTAGTTAGCGCCTCACTTTTTTTTGCTCCTACATGTAAATATTCTATATAGTATATACACATAAATTTTAATATTTTTTTAATACAATTCTACTAGTATATGCATGAATAACAATACCAATTATCAATCAAGCAAAGTAACAATATAAATACTAGAATCAAAATGCAAACTATGTAAGTTTTCCAATTGTCCAATGCATACATACTACATAGTCATCAAAATACCATCAAACATAAAAGTTGTTTCTAAAGTTCCTACTTAAAGTTTTCCAATTATCCAACTATGTAAATAATAAATGATTCGGTTCAGTTTATAATAATTTTTCTTTCAAAAATTGCTAAGTGATGCGCTACTAAGTGACGCAAAGCACTTATCGCTTTTTTAGGACGAAAATTCATTAAGCGAGGTGCCATAATCCTAAATCTCGCTTAAGCGGTGCTTAGCGCACTATAGCCTAAATCCAATAGAATAATCATGTGAATTAACCCATTTCATATAAGTGTCATTTTAGTGATCTTGTTACTTTTTCGTACGTCCATTTTAGTACCAATTCCTTCAACATAATTTCCACAAGTTTCCATTTATTCCTCTTAAAATTCACTTATATATTATCAAGCTTACAAATTCATATTCCCTTTTCGTTCTTAAGCAATTTATCTTAAGGCCATTTATGAGACATTAAGCTACAATCATAAAAAGTACACTGTAAAATATGAAGCAATTTTAAGTGTAGAAATACGAGAGAATATTCTATCCAAGTGTCGCAATTCCATCTATGTAAAATAAATGTTAGGACTTGGGAGTATCATTTATAGGGTCTTGCCTATCTTGTTAGTATCTTACGATACACGATGTATCTTACGATACGACTATCATTTTATTATGTATCAATTGATCCAATACGATACATACATGATGATAGTTATTATCGTTTTTTTACTTGAGTCATCTTAAGACTCTGGATCTTGAAACTAGATAGAATTGTAAAGATGAAACAAATTAAAAATTTATGAGAAAAATATATTAAATCATGCTTTTGTATGGATTTAGAAGTATAAACCTAAATTCCTAGAGTTACTGTATCATACGTTACCCGATATGATACACGATATATGATATGATATGCTAGCAAATCGATACACGATACGGTATGCGAGTTGACAATCTAGGGTCCATATGGTACACGATACATGATATGATACGCTAGCAAATCGATACAGTAGCAAATCGATACACGATACGATACACGAGTTGACAACCTAGGGTCCTGCAAAACAAGCTCGTTAGTATGCACCCTATCTATATGACGATCAATGGTTCATTTACCATGTTTGGACGAAAACCCAATGCTTCTTCTCATAGGGCTGGTGCCCGTGTTTATCTCTTCTAGGTGGTCGACACGATTCCTGTGCCCCAGACGTCGTTCAAGGGACTTCTTGCGCACCAGTTCCATGACAATACAATTCTATGTAATAATATGGAATTAATGAAGTCTACGAATGCAACATATAATTATAGTCTTCTTTTATTTTTTTCACGATAATACAACCATTGTTACATTCGATTAGCACATTTCCAGAGTCTCACCTCGTATAGTGCCTCAACACACATTTCTATCTCATTTCCCATTTCATAATAGTGGAACATCTTCTCTTTTAGTGCCTCATCAAATAGTGCCAACATAGTGCCATAACATCCATAGTAGTGCCATCACAATACCATAATATTGCCAATAACTGTGTCATTGATAGTGCCAATGATGGTGCTGTAGTAGTGCCACAATAATTCCATTAATTGTTATTCTATGACTTAACCTTTGTTCAAACATCTTGGGTGTATATTCATTTCATAGTGTCTCTTCTAAGTTCCTTCTATCATGCCATATCAATTCCATTATAGATGTTCTCTGTAATCCTCACAATACAACAATAGATTATAGATAAAGAGTTTAGGGTCATTTATATTTATATGTTATTTAGTCTACCAAGTCTCGTACCAAAACCAACATTTGATTCGATAAAATGTAGTTCTAATCGTTATGATAGGTTCCATAACGGTTCATAATAACTATTCATAAATTAGCACGCCAATTCTTGTACTATTACCATATTAGGGTCCAAAGATAAGAAGTATACTGATACGAATAGGTTTCATATCGTTTTATGATAGTGTTCTAAAATTCTCGTATTTCGTACTCTCTATTATCATTCGAGGAAAAGCGACTTAAAGAAAGCATCAAGACGAAAATCGTACGAGCATCATAGTTTTTTTGGGGTCCATTGTAGGTTATTCCATTTTAGATTATGGTTTCTAACTAGAAAGGGAAACAAAGAGAGATTCTTTATTAAAGAGTGAGAGATCATGGGGAGATAGGTTCCATCCATTCACTGTTTGACGAGATGACCTACTCGACTCGAAGTCCTTCCAAGCTTTCTCTTATCGTCTTTCGCTTCACCTTCCGAAGCGCTCCGTCGTTTTCTTTGCAACCATTCCTCGTATCTTCAACAGAGCCTTCTCTCTCTTTTAAAAGAAAAGAATGGTGGAGCAAGAATGAATGGAGGGGAGGGTCTCCTTATACAAGCCTCTAGAGGTGGTTACACCCTCAACTTAATTCATCCATAGGATAGAGGTCTCATCTACTAATCAATGTTATCCATCGAACAAAATACATTGAATCTAGTCGCAATTTCATTCCAAGGAATAGAATAAATCTTATCAAGGTATCAAATGCCGAACTGAATGATCTTCAAGATATATTAAGATTTAAAAAATTCAATAAAATCTTCTACGATATCTACAAGATATTAAAGAAGCCCCCAAGATATCAAAATATCCTAAAGGATCTTTGAATAATATCAAAATATATTATCCATGATATGATCAGAAAAGAATCCTCTTAATGGGTAACGATTCCCATAGTGAGTCTCACCCAATAGTACAACCAATAGTTCCAATACTACATCTGATAGTGCCAAATACCAAGCCATTAAGCAAGCGTTTTATAATCATACCCAATAAGCTATTGCATCTCAAACCAAACCCAATAGGTACAAGTGGATCTAATTCCAACTCAGTGCAACCAACCCGTACTTAAGGCAACTATAACCAACCCAATTTATTAGGTTGTATCCGGCTAAGACCAATCCAACTAGAATGGACTAAAACCATAACCAACTGAATCAAATCCAAGGGACTAAAACCAAACCATAGTCTAATTAGCACGTCCAACTAAGCCACAAACCAAAGGGTCAAACCCAAATCAAGTCTAACACATTTTATTCATTAATGAACCAACTAGCCAGTCATTCCATAACATAGAACCCAACAATAACCCCAAAAGTAAACCAAAACAGAGGCTAACATAACATAAATCAAAATTTGGGTCTAAGGCATAACAATAACTATAACGCTATAAACAATACAACTGTAAGACCTCTATGTAAAAGCATTGTTAGTTTGTTCATTACTAATACAAAAAAGGCTGGAAGCTTATGGGGATCAGTTCCTTCTTCAGTTATTCTCACGCCGGTTAGAATTCCTTCGTAAATGTCCTTAGTTACCTGGGTATAATTATCCACTCCCAGTTCTCTTTCATAATCCTTTCCTAAATTGAGGAAAATCAAATGTATATCACCTGCCTTCTGGAACTTTCCATCATTTGTGTTAATTATCATCCATTGTTAAAACCTACCCTGCAATAAACTAATTGATTAAGTAATTGATCATTTCTTTTTTGAAGTCCTTGGTGTGGCCCACAGTGTGCTCTTGGTTCCTGATTAACTGATTTAACTTTGTATCTATTCTAAGTTTTAGTTTTCAATGTTTTTATTGACTGAAACCTTTTTCCTCTTTTGGTTGCAAAAATAGATGGGTTTGTAACTATAGTTTGATATATTTACTTTAAATTCAAGTACATAGCATAACAACTGCAATGTGGAGCTTTGCATTATCCCTCATAGCCTTTCACCCACCCCTACCATTTCTTCTCTTCTCTGGCCTATGATCTATGTCTATTTCCATCCCTTTCAAGCTATCATTACTGTCTACCTCTACTTCTTCCCACCTCCTCATCTGCCTTTTTGTTCTGTTCCTTTGGAAACAGAGAGTAACTGACCATTAGTCTATAACATTAAAGGGCTAAAACTCTCATGGGTATTAGACTTTTGATGAGGATGCTTCTTTGATCTGGACAGAACAAACAGGACATCACTTAGTACGTCACAGATGCTTTATGCTTACTTAGCGAATTGATAATGCTTGGTGCTTGCATCCCGATGGATTCAGATTGTGCTCTCAGAAACTCTGTTGGATGGGGGCATAAGGCTGCCTACATATGGAGCCTCTCTAGTTCATGCATTAGGGGAGCCTTCTTTGGTCTGTTCAGATCAGGATTGCTTATTAATACAGGGCAATATTCCATTTTCTTCCTTAAGTGATTAAAGTATAATAGTGTTATTTTCTTTAATCTAGGAAAATATAAACCATTTATGAGGTAGGATCTATACGATTTGCATAAGTCAGCAATATCTCGTAAGTGTCCTTGCACAAAGCATCAACTGATTTACAACCCTTAGGGTTACACCGTTGATAAATAATAGTCTATAAAATTTACTTATGTAGCAAACTGGCCTGGACTCGCAGAACGATTTGATACCCTACTGAGACTTAAATTGAAAAACATATCTCCTAGTATTTTTATTGAAAAATATATCTCCAAGTAGGTCAAGCTGCCAGAGCTCTGAGTCATAGGAGACTAATGGTTGCTTGGTTAATGAATACAAGGATTCTGTTTGAGAACTATTAAGATAGAAGTTTTGCAGGGTCGTTCTCACAATCAGATGTAAATGTGAGCTGGAGAGACGGATCATAAGCTGTGAAGATGAAGTCTCACTGCAGATGAAGTCTTCTAAGTTCCAGAAAGGTTGCTGCTATACATCTAGTTAGTGAATTTATGGACCAAATTTGTTGGAAATCAGATTAGAATAATTAGATCCTGTTTATGGCAGCTATACGCTAGCTTCATCTCTGATGAATTAATTGTATACTTGACTGCTTGTTGGAGAGAATATTGGGTTATTTTGAACCAGATTTAAATGAAAATTGTTCTTTTCGAAATTCTGTGCTTAATCAATGTGTTTTCTTGCAATGATAATGCTATTTGTTTTATGCCTGATATGTGCTTTTTAATCTACGTTCCTGTTAAGACCTTTGCTTTGCAGTTTTCCTATTTTTCTGTTCATTTCTCGACTGCTTGCATGACATCCCCATTCTGAACAATCACATCCGGCACCTCTTCTTGTATCAGAGGCGAACCTATAAATTTGTCAAAGGGGAAACCTCTCCAGGTATTAGCATTTAAGGGCAATGCGCAGAACGAGGAATCAAACCGTAGTGATAGCTGCTCAAAATTCAACAAAAGTCCTGTCCAGTTCTCCCGCACGCAAGAGGAGAGAGAAGAAATGATTGGAGACGCTCATGACACACAAACTCATCCAATCTCCTATGCATCTGCAGACAGAGAAGGCACCGTCACAGTGCAGAAACTATTCAGAAAGTGGTTGCTAATTTTGAGGACACAGACATCAAGTCAGGCAAATGAATCTCTGGGTGAAAGTCTGACCCCAAGTGAAACATCCGAAGGTCAAATAGTAACACCTAGAGCGGAAACCAAGCAACTTGTGAAATCTGTAGTGATGTACTTCCTGAGACTTGATGCAGCAATAAGTCTTCCATTATTAATATTGTAAGTTTTGACTTTCATCCTATATTTTACGCTAAATCTGTCATTACACATTATTGCTTCTTAACTTGCATATAATTGAGTTCTTTGTCTGTAAATTTACATTTTTGATTATGATCTGATACATGGTTAGCATTATCTGTAGCTCATGTTAAGGTCTCAACTATTCAGTCTGCTACATTACAAGGAAAAGTAATGGAACAAGATTGTAGTGACATCCAACTATATGCACAACATCTGTCTGATTACTTGTCTTTTTCTCTGCTCTCTACACAATTATTTGGAAAATTTTGGGCATTACACTCTGGACGTAAAGATGAAATCAAATCAAATAATTATGAATTCATTATCATTGAATCCTATATTTGATGATGAAGTATGTGCCATTTTGATAGGTATGACTTCCTGTGACTATCGGTAAATTGGTGGAGCTCATTTGACTTTTCAACACTGTCAAAAGTCCTCAATTATTTACCAAATTTCTCGCAACCCTGGGAAGTACATCATTCATTGGACAATACTTTCCATGTCATAAAAGTGTATATTTCTTTTATGAAAAAGTACAAAAACTACCCTCATCTCCTTTTACAAAACTATCCTCTTCAATCCCTCTTGTAACTGGGCCTAAAAATTAATGGCCAGTCGGGCTAGTTCCTAATTAATTTTTCTTGTGCCCAACTGAACCTGAATATAAAAAGCAACAAAATACCAACAAATATGATCAATCTGACCTTGTTTTATAGGCTTGGTGAACAAAATACACAATAATTAGACAATCACCACTGTCCATTTATGAGTTAGGCTTGTATCAATTTTGCTCTTTCACTACTAAATTCAATTTACTTTCTCTCAAAATAATCAGTAATAACTCCAATATTATAGTTTTGGATGCGACACTTTTTCTTGCCACTTATTCTCTTAAAACTACCTCTATTCCTTAAACTTGGATTCAGATGGTGCAATTTGTACATAACATTCATATGATATCATGGGTTCTGCATTGGTACGTCCATAGAAGCACAATATTTAAAAGCTAATATTCTTTTTGCATAAAAACAGTATGAAACACATAAAATTGTTGAAGAAAACATAGCTGATTGGTGTTCCAGTTACATTATTGTAATAGTGAGAAAACATATCCTTATTTCCTTTTTCTGTTTCTTAAATACTGATGTATGTCCCTTCTATTCTTATTGGTTTTATACATTCTTTGCTTCATGTATTATGTTTGTTCTCTTCAACAGAAGTATTGACTTTCTTTGTTCAACTTCGTGGGACAGACCAGTTCAGGCAACAACGATTTAGAGATATTATTGATGAAGTGCAAGATCCTGAAAGTTAATACTGTTATAATATGAAACATGTAAAAACAGTCTGGATCGTGTAAAAATATGAAAATTGTAAAAACTCTATGAAACCCTAAAACATATTACTATACTTGTAAAAACAATCTGAAACTCTTGAAAATAGTATGAAACGGGTTAAAGCAATATGAAACTTGTAAAAAAAAATGAAACTCGTAGAAATAGTATGAAGCATGTAAAACAGTATGAAATGCATGAAAGCATGAAATGTTAAAAACAATATGCACAAATAAAAACAGTATGAAAAACTTAAAACAGTGTGAAACATGCAAAAATTTCTACTATTATAATGCTTCTTTGAAACGGCTCAAAAATGACCCGTCCAAGCCGTATGTATATCCTCCATTAATTAATTAAAAAATCCAAAAAGATATAAAAATCTTTCTAACTACCGCGTATGTATCTCCTCACGTAGTTAAGAAAAAAAAATCTCAAATCCTTCTAACTACTTGAACATATAAAAAAATTCTAAATATATTCAATATTCAAATTATTTAAACTAAGTACACGGTATTTTCTAACTAAACACATATCTAAAATTCTAAATACGTATCTATAATAATCCTAATTAAATATATTCAAATTATATTTAAAATATTTTAATATAATTTAAATACCTCCATTCATGAGGAAGTACATATATATAGGAGAGGGCTAGCCTTTCATTATTGTTTCTACCCGATATGAGACTAAAATCCAATGACTAATATAACTAATACTTAACGTCCTTCCTCAAGCTGGAGCATAGATGTCAATTATGTCAATTATGTCCAGCTTGTTACACAGAAAACTAACGCAAGGTCCTAAAAGCGACTTCGTAATATATCAGCTATATAATCTCCAGTTTTCACATGATAAAATTTTATCATTCCCTTTTGGTATTCATCACGGGCGAAATGAATGTCGATCTCAATGTGTTTCGTCATTTCATATAATACATGATTGTAGCAATGTGGATGACTGGATGATTATCACACCATATATGTTGCTTCCGTTTCTACTGCTTCTCCCAACTCCTTTAGAAGATGTTGCAAATACAATACCTTTGTTGTGCCATGAGCAATGTCTCGATATTCTGCTTCTGAATTCGATCGTGAGACCACACTGTTTCTCGCTCTTCAATGACACTAAGTTTTTGTCAATGAATACTGAATAGTCGGATGTAGAACGTCGGTCTGTAAAACTCGCACCCCAGTCAGCATTTGTAAAATACTCAAGACGAGCATCCGACCAAAATTTTCTTGGTGTATTGGCGTGAAACATAAGTGCTCGACTTGTTTCTAACATATGACGATTCTTACGTTCTGCCACACCATTTTGTTGTGGTGTATAAGGACAAAATTTGGTGGATAATTTCATGTTTAGCAAGATGAGAGGAGAGTCTGGGAGGGACACATACTTACGACCATTGTCACTCCGAAGACACTTAATGGAAACCCCAAATTTGATTTTTATTTGTGCAAAAAAATTACACTATATATCAAATAATTCGGAACGGTTCTTCATTAGGTAGACATGTAACTTGTGAGTAATCAACAACAAATGATACAAATATTTGAACCCCATCACCGATTCAACATGATATGGACCTCATATATCATAGTAGACTAATTCAAACGGAGCTGAATTAGATTTATCAAAACTCACTGAATAAGGTACGATGATGTTTAGTTAGACTACATGACTCACAATTAAGAGAAACTCGAAGATCTAGTGATAGATAATTTTTGCAGTATTCTAAAAATTGGCCTAGGCGCTAGGCGGTCGCCTGCCACATCGAAAACCCCCAAATCGACCCTCCTAGGTGTCTGTTCGGACATGTTCGGCCTTAGGCTGGCCTGTTCGGCCAAGTCGGCCCCTGTTCGGTATGTTCCGCTAACGCGAAAAATTCAAAAAAAATTGAAAATTTAAATTTTGAAATTTTTAGATTTTGAAAATTCAAAAAAAATCAAAAAATTTCAGATTAAAAAAATTCAAAAAAATTCAAAATTTTCAGTAAAAAAAGAAAATTCAAATTTCAGAAAATTTCAAATTTTTTCAAAATTTAGAATCCAAAATTTCAAAAAAAAATTCTGTGCGGCCGCCTAGGCGCTAGGCATCACTTTGGCGCACCGAATTCGCCTACCGAAATTTATAACGCTGATTTTGGGAAGCTTAGATAGATGGATGGCCAAGTCGACAGTGCAACTCAAATTGGTCGCGGGCGTCCCACACATGCAACAGACGAATTTAAGTTAACCAGATATAATCCTCCAACAACATGCCCTCTACCAATAGCCTTTTCCGTATTCAGAGCATGAAAAACACAACCATCAAGAAAGAATATTACCGAGCAATGTAAGTCACAAGTTATCCGACTAATGGATAATAGATTGAATGTGTTTCCAGTGTATATAAAACTGAAGTAAGTAGCATGGGGAAGAAAGACTGGTACTTTCTCTTCCACGCACTTTCAGAAAACTGTCATTCGCAACAGTAATATCTGTCACATGACCCACAGATACATAATCATGTAGGATACTTGCATCGGTTGTCATGTGATCAGACACACCCGAATCGATCACCCGTTGTTTTGGTCTTGCCAGATAACGCCGCTGAGTATTCGGATGTGGATCCAGATGTAGAGGCTTCACCATGAGGTTGAGCTTGGAATTCAACAAATTCTGCATATTCTGCAATCATCTGCACCAATCGCCCTTTATTATTATGAGCATCCGGTACAACATTGATAGTAGGAGCTTTTGGATACTGCCATTGAAAATGGACATGTTGACAACAGTTGAAGCATGTCCGGTCGTCCTCCATTGCCTTGTCCACCTCACGATCAACATTCCGGCCACCACGTCTACTACCATGGTCCCCGCAGAATCCACCACGAGCAGCACCCAAGAAAGATCGATCAACAGGTGCATCACTCGTATCATTTTCTACTACTTTCGTTGTCCGTATGACACAAAAGTAGGCTTACGCCATAGGTGGAAACTCAGCCCCAACAATAGTCTAATACCGTATGAAATCTGCATCAGGACGAAGTAATGAGAGGTATGCCACTACATAGAACTGCTGACGTTGAGTCCACGCCACATTAAGATCCGTTGTTAATTGTGAGACGATCAACTTCATCATTCATGGCCTTAAAGTCTGACTATATTGCTTTAAAGGCTCGGACACATTCACACAATTTATTTTGTGATCTTTCTATTTCTATAGGTTCAATTAAAAATTCATATAAGAGAACATACAATATTGATATATTATTTATCATCAGTGTTCTAAAAGTTGGTCTAGGCGGCCTAGGCGCTAGTCGGACCCTTGGCGCACCGATTCCGCCTAGCGAAATCTACAACATTGTTTATCAGTGATCTTTACCTACACCCGAGCGTCCTTCCCTGCAAATAAGGACTAACTTATAGCCCTGCAAAACAATCATTAACAATGTAGTCTGACTATATGCCGATCACTGGTGAATGCATCACCAATAAGGACTATTCATGATATTACGATGCCCATTCTAGTGCGGGTAGCTAGCCCAACGAAGGTCTATAATACCTGTACCATTCGCCCTATTTTGGAGAATGTACCCTAACTATTTCTTCCATGCCGATACTGTTCCGTGGCTTCAAGTTCGAGGAATGAAATCTTGTGGATGGCAACGGGACGGGTAGGGGCCGTGGCCCGTGGACCATACCCCCTTCCTCATCCACGGTTAGGGTTCTACTCCCTATCCCCGTCTCCATCCCCGAACGGGTTTGAATTTTTATCCCTATCACCGTCCCCGTTAAACAACACAATCCTGTCCCCGCCCAGTTGTCTCTTTTGGGGCCAGGTTTTTCGTCTCCGTTTCCCGTCTCCATTTTCCGTTAACTCTATTGTCTAGTGACTATGTTTATTTAACCTGAAGATGGCGAACAAACTGTCAGAAGACATGTTTGGTCATTTTAACGTTCCAGTGGGAACATGCGATTCTAGAAAATATTGCTGTTGTGAAAAAAAATAGGTGGGATGGCAATTGGCAAACCCTAATATATATATATATATATATATGTATATGTAGTGCCAGACTTATTATTTTTATATATGAACTATCAGATTGGAGATTTATTGGGACGGGGAGTACAATACCCATACCCAACTCCGAATCTAACCATAGATTTTTTAATCTCCATCCCTGTTTTTAAGTCCCTAAACCTGGCCCCATCGGGGAAAAAAAATCGGGTCCCTATCGGATTCGGAAAAAATTGCCATTCCTATGCACAAGTTGTCTAATAACCATGCATATGCAACTATCTTCAAAATAAAATATGCATGATTGCAGAACAACTCATAAATGAAATAAATGAAACCACTCAAGTTTCTATTCTCATTTCCATCTCTCTCGATCTACCGCTCATATACATATCATGTTCTCCTCGAGCCATTCGCTCGTATACCACGTTTCCTTTCCAAACAATAAATGAAGCATCAGTTTATTCACTGTATATCAACAATCTATCTTTTCAACATTTTCAAGTAACAAAATAGCATCACACAATTACTCTCTTTCAGCTTAGCTCTTTTTACTAAGGTATCAATAATTGTAGGGACATAACAAAGAAATGAAAGGATTTTGTTAATGAATAAAGATGCAGACTGCAGAGGTACCTACTATTGGAGAAATGCCGAGGAGAGAATTCTTACGCGTTGATCAAGCCTCATCTATGCGTTCACCTGCAATTGCACCAACATAGCTTCAACACTCTTCTTTCTTCATTTCTCTCTCAGAATTCGATATGAATATGGAAATCGATGAAGGCAAACAATGAAAAACATTAATCGAAAACAAACAACGAAAATGCATCCAACATCGAAAAAACATCCAACGAAAAGCGAATAATGAAAAGGTTGGGGAAGAGACTCTTATATAGAGTTCATTCTCCAAGACACGATTCACTATATCTTGAATTAAATTCTAAAGAAGCCAATTCATAGAATGGGATAGGGTCTCAATTCACTTTGTCCCAATCAATCGATACCGAAAGGATTTTTCCACAATAATTCGGTTCCGACCGTGCGATAAATAAATTTTCATCATTTACATGTTTTTACAACCTTACATGCTTTTACATGCTTGTTGGTTGGTCTTTTCATTCAATTCTCTACCGAATTGTCTGGGAAAGAGACCCACAACGTCGGTATCGATAAATATCCGTAGCGGTCGATGTCGGATCTGGACATGCCAAACCGTATCTGTACCGGCCGTATCAGATCGGTATCGGTTGATACTGCAAACTATGGGTGCTACACTACATCTGAAACTACGTCTCCTTTAGTCCTTGTTCCACTTCAATCTGTCAATAATTCGTTTCAACTGAATGGAAGTTTTAGGATTATTGATGACAGTTTTCTGGGGTTTTAGCTACTTGGTGTTTGATCCAATTAGAGAGAACAATTATTACACTCGTTGCAATTTTCTACCCTTTTTTCCACTTCTTTAAGCCGACAGTGACATGACACATGCATTCTTCACTTTTTTTTAACCCCATAGTCCTTTACCCCTATCTTTTGGGTTAAAGAGAAAAATGTTATGTTCAAAATGTTGCAAAGTTATCTGCGTTCGGAAACTGTTTTGGATAAATTACAGGAAACTCCATAACATTTTAACTCTTTTAGATTACCCCTTCAATTAATTTTTGGCAAACTTTCCCCAGGGCGTCTATTTTTTGACCCAACTTGTTGAAGGTTGAAGATGTCAAATATTGTCCATGCTTAACTAAATTATGTTTAAATTTAAGTATAAGATGCAACTAGAATTTTAGGAGTTTTAAAAATAAAATGATAACAAACATAAAAAACTATCCATTTCCATTGTAGTTATCAACAACAACAGCCTGTTGTCGGCAAGCCATTTCCTACCCTCCTCCCCTCTCTCTCTCTCCTCCGCAAGGGAGGGTAGGGGAGAGACTTCATGCAGAAGTTGTGGAAGGGGGAGGATTGCCCTCTATCGGTGGAGAAGGGACGTGAGGGTTCTTCTCTTATCCCACACCCACCCTTCCCCTTCACCACTTTACCATGCCTCCCTGTTCCTTCTCCACTTCTCTAACATCCCACACCTTGGTGCCATGGAAGAAGAAGGGGAAAGGAAGAGGGAGAGGGAGGGAAGAGGATGGGAGAGCGAGGAGGGTGGCCATGTCTAACCACTGCTTGCTGGCAACCAAAAAAAAAGACTTATAACATTTAGGGTTAATTTATCTTGTAATTATATTTTAAATCTTACTGAGATTAGTTAAATTAGAGGCATATTGGTCATTTTATAACAAAAACTAGCAGTTTTGATGAGAAAAGATTTGGGGTTGGGGGTTTGAGGGGGTGGGGTGGGACTGAAAAATTTAACAGTAGGGTGGTAATCTTTAAAGTTGAATAGTTATGGGGGTTTCCCGTAATTTACCCAACTGTGTTTGGTCCCGGGTTAATCATGTTGTAATGCAGCACTTCTTAAAGCAAGGAATTTTTTTTGGACGTAAAGCTTGGGCCAGAAAGCTCATAACATTAGAAGAACACAGAGTCGCATAGTTATATTTTGTACATATAAGGATAACCATAAATCTGAAAGGATGTCTTCAAAAAATTACTATAAGAGAGCTCAAGGAATGAATTTTTCTATCAGTCACGAAATGATATGGCAAGCTTAAGTAATGGCTCTCTCTTAATGAGAGTACGAGGGAGGGTAGATGGGAGGAAAATATAAAAGATGGTATGTATCAATGTAAGCCGATTTTGTGGGGAGAAATGACGAGGGATGGTTTTAAGAGGAAGGTTAGGAATGAGGTTAGGGTCGAGTACTGGGTTCTGATTCTCATCGACTCACCAAGCCCTAATGAATCTGTATCCACAAGTACATGCTGACCTGACTCCGTTGATTGCATTGGAACTGTACCGGTAAGAAAGTAGGAAGTCATTTAGACAGGCTGTGATAGAGGTATCTGGTTAAGTCCCATAAGGGGCAGTTTGGTATGAAAAGTGAGCAAGCAAGTGGCTTGTGGTCATTTTGGCCACAACAGCACATGCAGTCTATGTAGCATGGGTTGCAATTTTGTTGCAGCTATGCTCCAGTGCAACCAACATACACGGGGGTGGTTGTTGGCTGCAAGCGGAGCAGCAATTCAGATGCAGCCGACCAACTTTAGGATTCGGACCCTACGAAGGCCTTGCAACAATGCAAATTAACTGCTGCATCTGATTGCGGAGGGAGATTATTCATATGTTGTATTGTAGGTTTTTTTAGCACGGTTGTATGCAAATATGTTTTGTTTCCTTGGTATTGTTAAGAAAAAAAAAAGTGTTTCAATTGGAGTCGAAGTGCCGGAGAATTATTGAGAATAGGGCTAGAATTTGAATTTTGTATGTAATTCCAATTTCCTTTCTCTTGCAGTATACCTTTTTACCTGGGTGTCAGAGTTGTGTATGGGGCTGAAGTTACAAAAGAGTTGACACCTATGTGGGTTCTCGGACCACTGATCATCGCTCTCTATGTAAAGATTGTACAGGGTCTCTACTCTTCCTACGTCTTGTGTTTCATGTACACTGGTAGACTGGTGAAGAAGGTGCCATCCGTTTATAACTACATTGCGAAAGGGGAGCTCAAAGAGTACCTGTGGGCTCGTTTCTGGAAGCCCATTGAAGACATGAAGAAGTTGGATTACAAGGACTTTTTGGTGCGGAAGTTGAAACAGCTGCAGGAATGGGCAGTTGAGAAGTACTTGGATTTTGTTGAATCTATTTGGCCCTACTATTGCAGAACAATCCGCTTCTTGAAGAAAGCAAATCTCATTTAGATGAGTTTTATATTTCTCGTGTCTGCTTCATTTATGGGCTACGCCACGCCTATTCTTTTCTTCTTAGGATCTGCGAGGTCGGTCGGTCTTGTTTGGAAAAAAAAAGGAGGTGATGATATATGCCTGGATTATTGGAAAATACTCAGTAGAGAATCCCATCTAAAACTGCGAGAGGTTAAGGTTAGGCGAGGAAACAGGATACTTTATTGCTGTAATTCCTATTTTTATATATATTGTTTTCAATTTTTTGTTGAGGTCCTCCTATGTGCTGACATATTTAAATGATCTTCATGTTCTGTTTTGGTGGCTCAGCGTGTTAGATGTTTCTGAGTTCCAACTTTGCCTGTGTGCTGGTAACTGGGGGTATACAAGTCGTTGGCTCTTAGTGGTCACCGGAGAGAGGTATAACCTCCTTAATAAAGTCGTCGACTCTTGTGTCAGTCGGAAAAAAATAAGTTGGCACTGTGTTAGGGAGACTTGTGGTTAATAAGGATGTGATTAAATATTCAATGCAAGACTAGATATTGGGGTTTTACACGTCACAACCTGGTTCTGAGACGTATTTTGTACCCTTCAAATGTTGGTGGTCTCACGATGACCTGACCTCGATGATTGTTCTCCAGTCATGAATTTTCGTACTGGATAAGTCCAACATATCATGTTGGACTAGCCAATTATTCCATGCCACCGGACATTGGAAGAATAGGTGTCATGGATTTATCCCGCTGCCTCCACAGTATACATCCCTGGGCTACCAGCTGCAGTCCAAATCTCTGCAACCTATCAAGTGTGAGTAGTTCTCAGGCTCAATTTGTATAGACACAACTGCATTTTACGAGCAATCCCTTTGGTCCATACTACATCCGCCAACTCATCTCCGGGTGTGGGACTCTCACAGCATTAACAACGGCTCTATGTGTGAACCGCTCCGCCCTAGTATTATTCAAAATCCATGCATCAATATGAAGTGAAGTGTCCACCCTCATTGTCCGAATGATCTTCCTGAATTGTTGCGTGCTACCATGTAACTCTGGGCACTAGACTCCATTCCTCATGATGACACTCACACGTTCCCTCCTTACAATCTCTCGACACGCCATTGACCCTCGCTCTATCAAGCTTTGGTGTGTAATCCATGAATCAAACCATAGGTCTGTGGTCTCACCATCTTTGAAGACCCTCAAGATCAACTGCTTCAATTGGGAGCGGTATACATTAGTACTTTTGAAAACAACGGAGTCATTGTTGTTTGAGGACCTACTCCAAAAATTTTGACCTCCTAAGTATCTGTTTTCTATCCAAGCTGCCTACAACGAGTCTTTCGAAAGAAACTTCCATGTAAGCTTCCTACTCCTCCCTCCTTATGCGGCCGACATAGGGTGTCCCACCCTATAGCATGTATCCCCCCACTTCAAACAAAGTTGGCAAAAAAAATTTCGATCCTATTAATCGTAGAGATCGGAAGAAGTACAGCCTAACAAAAAACGGACAATCGCCCGTAATGACTGCACGAACTAGCTCAATCCGTCCCCCAAAAGATAGATTTTGGGCATGCCACCCCGCAACTCGCCTCCGTGTATACTCAACTAGACTCTGGCAATCCATATCTCTGGCGTAATTGATAGATAACGAAATCCCCAAGTATTTGACCGGAAGTTCACCCCGCTCTACTTCCAGAAGTGATGCAAGTTCCTCCTTATCCTGGCAATGCTTATAAAAGTAAGTTACTCTTGTCCCAATTCATGTGTAGACCCGAGTATAAATCGAACATCTCCATGATAGAGGCCAATAGAGTCATACCCCCTTGTTGGTTTCAAGAAAACCAGTAGATCATCTGCATAGATCAAATGCGACACATGAGGCGTCACCCTCCTATGAAGCGGAATAATCTGCTTCCTAAGCACCGCAGCCTCCATGAGACACGAGAAATACTCTATGACCAGAGTGAATAAATAAGGTAATAGTGGGTCACCCTGCCTCAACCCCTTGTTACTTCCAATGAATCCATGCAGCTGCCCCGGATGAGCACAAAGAAAGTCGAGGTTGTGATACACTTTCAAACCCTGGCAACCCACCTGCTATCAAATCCCATAGCAAGCATGATCTGACGGACAAATTCCCGGTTCACGATGTCATATGCCTCCGAAGGTCTAGTTTGATGCAACTCTTGTCTCCTCTGTAATGTCCCGTCCCGCAAAGTCAATCGGAGGAATCGAAACGCCGACGGCGTTCGGACTTAGCCATGCAACGGCTACACGAAGGCCCGCTCGGCCGAGACGACTCCTCGCTCAGGTGGGGTAGTTTCGGTGAACTTGCCTCATCTTAGCCTTCACATAATAACTCACATGTTTTCAACTTGCACAAGTAGGCTAATATAAAAGCTACGAACGCACATAGCTAAGGAAATAATCCCGACGGATTGAAATATGCTAGAACTTGGAAAAGGTCCCACGGTCGTCTTAGAAGTGTGTTCAGCGTGCTTTCAAAGTGACACTCGAACCCTTCGTCCCGCGGCTTGGGAGAAGGAAGTTAGCCTAAGTTATAAGCGTCGCCCGCACGAATACTTGATAAAGCATGCACGGTCCCGTCATTTTGCCCCAACGCTTGAATTAGCCTAAGTCATAGGCGTCACCCGTGTGAATGCTTGATAATGCATGCACGGTCCCGTCGTTCAAGGCTTGGCATAGCCTTCGCACGTCCCGTGATTTAAGTCGTGTTGCACGGCTTGTGGCCTAAGTCTAGGCACCCGAAAACTTGGTTGTTCGAGTCGAACACGTGTACGACACATTCCCTCGATGTAAAGCTTGGCGTAGCCTTTGTTCGTCAAGTCGTTGCGCAAATAATTTAGACAAAGTTATGTCGGTCGGTCTAAGCCATTTCTAGCACTGTCCCGCTCTATCTGCGGTTGTCAAGTCGCGTAGTCCCTTGAGAACAAGGCTCGTCGTATAAAGTATATGACTTGAGCAATAGCGTCGCCTAGAGAACCAGGCCTGTCTAAGGCACGAGCCACGGTAGATTTGGTAAAGAGTATAGCCACGGACAAAGAAAGTCCACGCGACTAGTTGTCACGCGAGATCGGTCCCGCTACTTGGGAGTCTCGCTAAGTCTCGATAAGTCTCGCACACGAGATCGGTCCCGCTACTTGGGAGACCCGATAAGTCTCGATAAGGAAGTTCACGAGATCGGTCCCGCTACTTAGGAGTCTCGATAAGTCTTGATAAGCAATCACGCGAGATCGGTCCCGCTACTTGGGAGTCTCGATAAGTCTTGATAAGCAATCATGCGAGATCGGTCCCGCTACTTGGGAGTCTCGATAAGTCTTGATAAGGAAGTTCACGAGATCGGTCCCGCTACTTGGGAGTCTCGCTAAGTCTCGATAAGTCTGGATAAGCAAGCATGCGAAATCGGTCCCGCTTGGGAGTCTCGATAGAAAGATGGAAATCATGGTCATGGTTAAGGAAGGACTTGATAGATCGAGTTGAGTCTGCATGGTCATTGGACAACTTGTCGACAAGGTGTAATCTTCTCGAATGATCGCCGGGGCACCGGGATCATGTCAGCCCGGGAGAAGCGAGACGGCTCAAAGTAGGATGCTGGATAACCGCATGAGAGATTCGGCGCTTCCGGGGCTAGCTACCCGCGGAGGGACGGACCGATATCCCCGAGCCGGGTCTAAGATAGCTTGACATTGCTAGTGACCACTCATATAGATGGGTCGGCAGAATAGCGGCAAAACCGCGTGTATGCCTTTGGATTGAGTCTAGAACTTGAATGTATGTCCAGTCGATAACACAATGTCTGGGCCTAAGATTGGGATGCAGTATAGGCACCGTGCTTGGCACGATACTTGGCGTCGGTATGTTCATGAAATCGACACTATGTTTCACAAGTCTTGTCTAAGTTGGTTTATGAGTCGAACAGGAAGGCCGCAAGGCGGCGGTAGCATGGATAAGTCTTGATAAGTTAGCGAGGCATGGCCTCAATCTTGAAGCACGAACAAGTCTAAGCAGGGTCTTAAGGCACAATCAAGTCTAGCGGTACGACCAGCACAAGTCGTCCCCTTGTCGTCTTTGGCACGAGAATCGTTGGCACGAGAATGGTCAGGAGGCACATAGAACAAGTAGAAGTCTTGGCATGGTCGAGTTGCATAAGTTCCTACTCGGTGAGGCATTGCCTCGAATACATTGAAGTCACGAATAGAGTATAGCATGACCCTGTCGTTGCGTTGCCAAGCATAGGCCGAGACGTCTTGTTCTAAAATAGATCCTAAGGTAAGACTAGAAAGACAATCGTAAAGGGACTTGTATTGCACAAAGTAAATGAACGTGTCAGTTTTGTATGGGTGGGCAAGGAGCTCACTCCACCAGAATACTGGAGAGCGGGGGACAGACACAGCCAGCTACGTACATTGAAGTGAATCCCACCTCGCAATATGGCCACGGCTGTCTAGATGCATGCGGGTTTACTACAAGCCATTAGTCTCTTAGGGTCAAGAACAAGCCTAGTGTCTCAATCTCAAGCAAACAAGTAAATGTAACAATATGGTAGATCATCAGACATAAAGTAAGGCGTCCCAAACATTACATATTCAGATGATCATGAAGCTAGTCATACAAAATACGAAGACTAGCAAGAGTCTAAGTCATACATGATCAACCCTAGGATTTGTCAATCATGTTATAGCCCTTAGGCAGACAGAAATGTAAATTCAACATGAGCTAACACTTGCTCGGCGGCTAAACGCCTCAAAAGAATAATTTTACAAATAGAGTGGGAGAGCAAATAAAATCCACTCGTTGCCAGGATTTTTTCTAGTGATCACCATCTGGCAGGAAGGCTGGGAGATCCTCGGGAGCTGCTCCAAAATCTGACCATACAAAACCAGCTGGGTCAGACCCCAGAAAGAGCAAGTACCACAAGGGAGGCTTCACTTAAGAACTAAAACCAGCAGATTAGCACATGAAAACATAAATGATGATAAAAGACATGAGTTAGAGAAAACATGGTGATAAACGATAAGATAACTAAAGGACTAATCCGGTAACCAAGTTACAACCCGTAAACCAAATAAGGACCGAGATTGTAACCCTTCACCTGAACAGAACTTAGCCTCTAACCAATTATCGATAAAGTAAAGCATACACAAGCATGTCCTGAGATAGCCATGTACTGGATCAAGGCAAGACTAGACAAGATGGGACTCCATCCAACATTCACGGCCAAGCAAAGAGTACGACTTGATACTTAAACTAGGGTTAGCACAAACCTAGTTACTTAGCAAGATGCAATGAGGTATCCCAACGGCCACAAGCCCTGCAGACTATCCAGGTTATCCAGACGCATGGTTCATGCCAAGAGTTATCATGACTTGTTAGGTAACTTGAGTGCAACATATGACAGTGTGCATAGTAATCGTTTCATGAAGTGTCCTACATGACAGTGAGCTGGAAATGTGCCCTACTCGTCGGTAGGCTACAAGTCCATCAGAGAAGGCGCCCAAACAACGGGATTGCTTGTAGCCGAAATACCTCTCTATATGAATTACTTGATCAGTCTAGTCATTAACCTAGTCCGATTCAGTATGAATCCCTGACCGTGGTAACCAGGGATACAAGTCTTAGATATGATGCGAGACAAGACTGGTAGCTTATACAAGCACAATCAATACAATCACCCACGGTGTCATGATGAGAATTTACTAGCAAGTCGGGATAGCCGTCGCAACAGCATTCAAGATTACATGTTAGACTTACTTATAAAGATTACTTGTCAAAAGTGCGCCACGATGGGCCACTGTCAAGATTACTTATCATGTCAAGAGTGCGTCACGACGGACCACCATTCAAGAATTATCATGTCAAGGTTGCTTGTCAAGAGTGTACCACGACGGATTACTATTTAAGAGTTATTATGTCAAGTTACTTATTAAGAGTGCGCCTTAACAGGCCATTATCGTGTCATATTACTTGTTATTTATTACTTGTTAAGAGTGCGCCTTAACAGGCCACTATCGAGATTGAGAGAAACATGCATAAAAATAGCTAGTAACATATTCTTGAAGCCAAAGAAAAGATCTACAACTTCTATGTTGGAAGTTGGGAGAGATTCTGACCACAAATCAGCCAAATAGGACAAAAAAATAGCTAAAATAGATGGGGTCTCATGCGGCAGTGGATGGGGTCTCATGCGGCAGTGGATGGGTACCCATCCATGCGGCGGGGTCGATGGGGACCCATCCATGCGGCATGGTCGATGGAGAGCCATCCATGCGACAGGGTCGATGGGGTGCCATCTATGCGGCTGGGTCGATAGGGTACCATCTATGTGGCTGGGTCGATGGGGACCCAATCATGTGCCAGGGTCGATGGGATGCCATCTATGCGGCAGGGTCGATGGGGTGCCATCCATGCGGCTGGGTCAATAGGGACCCATCCATGCGGCTGGGTCGATGGGAACCCATCCATGCGGCAGGGTCGATGGGGTGCCATCTATGCGGCAGGGTCGATCGGGTGCCATCTATGCGGTTATATCGATGGGGTGCCATCTATGCGATAGGGTCGATGGGGTGCCATCTATGTGGCTAGGTCGATGGGGTGTCATCCATACGGCAGGGTTGATGGGGACCCATCTATGCGGCGGGGTCAATGGGGACCCATCCATCTCTGAAAATCTAAGAGGGATGGCCATGGAACCCATAGCTTCCAAGCTCCATAAAACTTTTAATGTAAGTCCAGATTTGGACTTCCATAGGTCAAAATGGGATAGAATGTACTTCTCTACAACATGAAACAATCAAAACTTGAAAATAATAAAGTTTGATAGATCAAAACCCAAGAAATTCGAAAATACAACAAGCTTAGATCTATAAAAAATAAACCATGGAAATTAAAAATGCTAAGTATTAAAGTGTCTTAGAATCTCGTGAGGAAGACAATGGAACAATAAAAATGGAGTTCCTCCATGAAGCAAGTTGTACTTGTCTAAGCCTCTCTTGGTAGGTGGAGAAGTTAAGAGGAAGAAGATGAAGAAATAAATGAAGAAGGATAAGTAAATGAGGAGAGAGAGAGAGGGGTTGGTAGCTTTTAAAGGGAGGGGTCACATGTTGAACCAACCCAACCAAGCCAAACCAAAACCAAGCCATGCCAATATTAAACCAATGCAAGATTAAACCAAGATTAGCTAGTTAAGGCAAGTCACAATTGTAATGACCATTGTTCGTATTACGTATCTCGGTATGCGTGTACTTATTTAGACCCGTATTGCATGTCACTTTGTTTGGTTCGGCCCAACTTGACTTGGTTCGGCTTGGTTTTGTATGGTTCAATTTTGCTAGATTTTATGTGAACCAAACCACTCCCACCTACCACCACCTTCATTAAATATCCCACCTACCACCACCCTCTTCATTAAATATCCCACCACACAATTCTCTCTCCTCATTAACTCTTCTTCTTCCCCACCATTACTTTTCCACCAACCTGAGAGAGTGGGAGGTTTAGGCAAGTGCACCTTGCTTCATGGAGGAAGTCCATTTTTGTTCCATTGTTTTTCTCATGTATTTCTAACCCACTTTAGTACTTAGCATTTTTCATTTCCATGGTTAATTTCTTGCAAATCTAGCTTTGTGGTATTTTCGATTTCCAGGAGTTTTGATCTATCAAACTTGCATATTTTGTTAGTTGATGGTTCCATATTGTAGAGAATTCTATTTGACCCAAATTTGACCTATGGAAGTCTGGATTTGGGTTCCTATTGTTGTTTGGAAAAGCATGGAGGCCATGATATTTTCCATGGACATGTTCTCTGTGAGAGCAATAAATTACACTTTTGGCCGCATGCAACGTTGAGTTGCTGAGCCGCATGCGCATACTTGCTCTGAGCCGTATAGGCCAATGCCATGTATATTTTAATGCATGACCTTAGCATTCACGTGCATGCCCTTTCCTTTTATTATTTATTGCATACATTTATGCATTAGCTTGCATTAGTGAGCCGCATGTACATATAAAGTTTGGCCACATAAGGCCATTGGCCAAGGTGAGCCGCATGGCCTGGCAAAATGCTTGCATGCTAAATTATTTAATGGTACATATTAATTTACGTACAACATTTAATGCAATTGTGAGATGGTGTTCTTGCATGCATTTAATGCATGGGTTAGAAGCATTATTAAATACATTTGTTAGATGGTGTATATAATGCACTGCTGGCAACTTAGCCGCATGTGTTAGCATTTCTAGCAACCTAGCCGCATAAGGCATTCAAGCATGCATTTTAATGCATTACTTTAATGCATTCAAGAATGCATTACTTAAATGCATTTTTTTTCCTTAAGCTACTTTCATGCACTAGCCGCATAAGGCATTCAAGAATGCATTTTAATGCATTACTTTAATGCATTCAAGAATGCATTACTTAAATGCATTTTTCCTTAAGCTACTTTCATGCACCAGCCGCATAAGCATTCAAGAATGCATCTTTATGCATTACTTTAATGCATTCTTACATGCATTTTCTTAGTGCATTTTCTTAATGCAATTGTTATCACATTCTTTAAGGCATGGTAAAAGCATTACTTTAATGCATTTTATTATTATTATTATTATTATTATTATTATTATTATTATTATTATTATTATTATTAATATTATTATTACATTCTTTAATGCACCAGCCGCATATGGCTTCCATCAGCCGCATGCTAGTGCAAGCCTTGCTTGTATTATGTTGAACCCACGTGGCCTTGCATGCATATTAATGCATTATGCTAATGCATGCAAGACATACATATTAGAATATTATATAGTGTATATTAATATAATGTACATTAATATATTTTGTATATTAATATATATTAATATAATGTATTTAAAGTATTAATGTATTATTTAATGCATTACATTAATGCATTATATTAATGTATTACATGCATTTGCCTACAAGCATGCATGCTTAAATATTTAGCATGCTTATATATTTTGCTCAGCCGCATATGGCCAAGTGACTGCTGGCCGCATGAAATTTTTCCGAGCCGCATGAGTCCCCCGCAGCCCTTACCCCTTCTAATATTTAATTATTAAATGTGTACTTGTGCTAAATTAATTATTCCCGGACACGATAGTGACCCGTTGTGGTGCACTTTTGACATGACATGATAGTGGCCCTACGCGGCGCACTCCTGACAGCGAATATGATATGACAAGATTGGATGGCCTGGACACCGTGGATGATTGTGTTTGTACAATTAAACCGGTAATATTTGCATCATGTCTAGGACAGGGATCCCTGAGTACCACGGTCAGGGGTACCTACTGTAAATGGCTAAGGCTAATAACTAGAATAAATCAGTAGTCATGAGAGATTTCTCTAGCTACAGGCGATCCCGTTATCCCGGCCACCATTGTGGGACTTGCAGCCTGCCGACGAGTAGGGCACAAGTCTAAATTCACTGATATATGGAAAAGAACGATGCACTGCTTAATGAACCCAAGTCGCCTGGATAACTTGGATTAGCTGCAGGGCATGTGACTAGAGGAATGTCTCACTGCATGTTGTGACAACCCTAGTTAGCTAATGTAGAAAGCCGTAGTCACTGATTGGCCGAAAGCGATTATAGTATGATTTTCAGTGCTCGATTATTGCAGGCTTGACCGCATGATTGTCACTTTTAATAATAAAGATCAGAGGCTCAATTCTGTTCAGGTGAAGGGTTACAACCCCGGTCCTTGTTTGGTTTACGGGTTGTAACCTGGCTTCCGGAGCAGTTCTAAGTCCTCTCTTCGTTTATTGTCTTATTGCATCCCACGTCATGCTTGTAATATTTTACCTTACCAACAAGATTGGAGACGGAGTTCTATTCAGGTGAAGGGTTGCAACCCCGGTCCTTGTTTGGTTTAAGGGTTGTGACTTGGCTACTTGAATGGTTCCCTCGTACTCCATTATGATTGTTGTTATTCTGTACTTTAAGTTCTTTTAACTGCTTTAATATGTTTCCTGATGTACAGGTTTTAGTTCTTAAGTGAAGCCTCCTTTGTGGCACTTGCTCTTTCTGGGATCTGACCCAGCTGGTTTTGTGTGGCCAGATTTCGGAGCAGCTTCAGAGGATCTACCGACCTTCCAGCCCGATGGTGACCATCAGGCGTGACCAGGGCAACGAGTGGGTTTATTTTTGCTCTCCCACTCTATTGTAAAAATTTCATTTTGAGGCGTTTAGCCGGCGAGCACATGTTAGCTCGTTTTGTATACCTTATTATTGTCTGCCTACGGACTGCAACATGATTGACAGATCCTAGGGTTGATCATGTATGACTAAACTCTGGCTAGTCCTCACATTTTGTAATGACTAGCTTCATGATCAGCTGAATATGTAATGTTTGGGACGCCTTATTATTAATATTGGGTGATCTTACATCTTGTAACTTTACTTGCTTGCTTGGGATTGAGACAATTAGGCTTGTTATTGACCGTAGGAGACTGATGGATTGTAGTTAAACCCTCATATATCTAGACAGCCGTGACCGTATAGTGGAAGGGATTCCATTTTTTATACGTAGCTGGCTATGTATGCCCTCGCTCTCCAGTATTCTGGTTCTGGGGCATTACATGGTTTAAGTGGTGGTCCATGCAGGTCTTGTAAATCAAGATATGTGAAGGTTTTACCGAATAGATGTCTCAATCAGCACTCACCTTTGATCTCTGCCCGTATCTTCTAATCCCTGAGATTCTCGACCTGATCACATGCTTGTATCGTTGAATCTGTCTTGGTCTTTCCTTATTGTACCCTATGTCGTCTTCTTCAGCGGTATTGTTTCTGGACCTGCCGATCAGCAAGGCGACGCACCTCCCGTGGACCAACAGCAACCAGAAGACCAGGCCTAGCACTCAGGAGCAGCCTCCCAGGCCATGCCTTCCGGAGATCCAGAACCCCCGGTGCAGTCAGCCCAGCCCGCGAGGCAGGACGATGGAGCCTTGGTTGGACTTATCAGGGAGTTGCTTGCATCGCAGGATCGTCGAGGATATGCCTTGCATCAGGCAGTGGTAGATGCTCTGGACAGAGGTGGACACCATGGGAACAGTGCAGCAAACAGTTTCAAATGCCTGAATCCTCCATTCTTTGATGGCAGCGAAGACGCTATCGCTGCTGATGCGTGGCTTCAGGACACAGAGGTGATATTGGAAGCAGCGAAGACCCCAGAAGAAGAGAAGGTGGCCGTAGTGTGCCTACAATTATTGGATCTAGCCCGCAGCTGGTGGGCGGCGCAGGCCGTTGGACTATTGGCGCCTATTGCCTGGACAGTGTTCCGTGAGAGGTTCCGGACCAAGTACTTCGATGCAGTGGCTCGGTACGATCTATAGACCAAGTTCACCAATTTGAAGCAGATGGGTTAGACGGTCGATGGGTATGCGGCCGAGTTTTTCAGGCTTAGCCGGTTTGCTCCCACCTTGGTGGCGACCGAGTTCGATAGAGCCCAGCGATTTCAGCAGGGACTCCACCTGGAGATTTTGCTGGCGGTAGAGCAGTTTGAGCATCAGACTTTTGATGCGGTATTTAGGGCAGTTAGGAGGCATGAGTATACCTCCCAGAGGATTGTGGACAGGACCGGAGGTCGAAAGCGATCTCACGGCCAGATGAATCAGTCGTCAGCCCCATCCCTGGCAGCCAGGGCTTTGACCATTGGAGCTCCGAGAAGGACAACTTCAGTTACGTCGGTTCAACAATCAACACCGACGCACCCTCAGCAGCAAAAGCAGAAGCAGTCTTCCACCATGGGCTGCTCTTATTGTGGGAAGCCTGGACATGTCGTTTCAGAGTGTCGCAAGGCTCGAGGGTTATGTTTGCTTTGTGGAGAGCCAGACCACAAGGTAGGGTCCTGCCTATTCAGGACTGACTCATCACCAGCCAGGACCAGTTCATCAGTTAGGGGACCAGCCCCAGTACCAGTCCAGCCGCAGTTTCTATCTCCGAGGCCATTGCCGACGTAGACCCAAGCTTTTCATCAGCAAAGGCCTCAGCAGTTTGCCCAGGCGCAAGTTCAGAATAGGCAGAGAGGATTCCAGCAGAGAGGGCCGGCACCCAGAGGACATGGTCAAGTGTTGGCTTTGACCATGGGAGAAGAAGGAGTGGCACCAGGTGAGGTAGTGGCAGGTACTATTCTCGTCAACACTTTTCCGGCTTCAGTGTTATTTGATTCTGGTACATCGCATTCATTTATGTCTGCACGATTCGTGACACGGATAGGGCTGGAGCCCGAGTCGTTATCAGTAAGGCTCAATATACTTACTGGTAATGGTCTTGTGGGAGTAGATAGAGTATTTACCTCGTGTCCATCGTGGTTAGCGGTAGAGAGTTTCCCGCTAGGCTGATAGAATTCCCGATGGTCGATTATGATGTGGTCTTAGGGATGGATTGGTTGAGGGACCAGTATGCTAGGATAGACTGCCATATTGGCAAAGTTATTTTTAGTATTCCAGGCGAGCCAGAATTTTCTTTTTCTCGAGGCAAAGTTGAACCTTCTCCTCCAGTGTTGCGGATGGCGGTAGCAGCACTGCAGTTACCCCGGATAGTCGAGGAATTTCTAGATATTTTTTCGGAAGAGCTTCCAGGAATATCGCCAGAACGGGAGATAGAGTTCGCTATCGACTTGATTCCCTAGACAGCACCAGTGTCAGAGAGAGTCTACAGGATGGCGTCGTCAAAATTGGAGATATTGTATAAGATGATTGAAGAACTCCGGACCAAGGGATTCATTCGTGCCAGTGGATAACCCTGGGGAGCCCCGATACTTCTCGTAAAAAAGAAGGATGGTACGTCCAGATTATGTGTTGACTATCGTACCATGAACTCAGTAACAATCAAGAACAGATATCCTCTCCCAAGGATAGACGACTTGTTTGATCAACTCAGAGGAGCAGCAGTATTCTCGAAGATTGATTTGCGGTCAGGATACCACCAGATCAGAGTCAGAGAACAGAACATCCTGAAGACAGCCTTCAGATCTAGATATGGGCATTGGGAGTTCCTTGTTATGCCCTTTGGAGTGACCAATGCGCCGACTGTATTCATGGACCTCATGAATCGTATTTTCATGCCTTATTTGGATCAGTTCGTGATCGTGTTCATAGACGATATCCTGTTCTACAGCAAGAGTGAAGCGGAGCATGAGCAGCATCTCAGAGTTGTCCTCTAGATTCTTCGAGAGTACCAGTTGTATGCCAAGTTCAGTAAATGCGAGTTCTGGCTCGATCGCATTTCATATTTGGGTCATATCATCACCAGGTATGGAGTGGAATTGGATCCCCAGAAGATCGTGGCTATCGAAACTTGGCCAGTGCCCCGCACAGTTGCAGAAGTTTGCAGTTTTCTTGGATTAGTCGGCTATTACCAGAGATTTATTTCGAACTTTGCTCGGATATCAGCGCCATTGACACAGTTGACCCGCAAGGATGTGCAGTTTGGTTGGACAGCAGATTGTCAGGATTCTTTTGAGAAGCTGAAGCGAGGTTTGATGACGGCACCCGTTCTCACACTTCCAGATGGGACCGGAGGATTTTCGGTGTACTGTGACGCTTCAAGCAGAGGATTAGGATGTGTTTTGATGCAGCATGGGAAGGTAATAGCTTATGCGTCATGACAACTTCGTGATCATGAGAGGAATTACCCGACCCACGACTTGGAACTGGCAGCAGTAGTGTTTGCACTCAAGCTTTGGAGACACTACTTGTATGGAGATAGGGTGAAAATTTTCACCGATCATAAGAGTCTGAAGTATGTGTTCACCCGGAAGGACCTTAACATGCGTCAGAGAAGATGGCTAGACCTACTTGTGGATTATGATGTCAACCTGCAGTATCATCCTGGGAAGGCCAACGTTGTGGCAGATGCATTGAGCAGGAGAGCCGGAGTTTATTTTCTGACAGTGCAACCAGAGTTGTTGGCAGATCTTCAGAAGATGGGTATAGAAGTTGTCCTTCCTACCAATGTGGCATTGATAGCCAGCATGCAAGTACAGTCCAGTATAGTTGAGAGGATCAAGATAGCTCAGTCCTCCGATTCTAAGCTTCAGCGGCTTAGAGCAGAATGTGAAGCAGGACGACGACCAAAATTATGCATTCATGAAGATGGTACACTTCGGCATGGTAAGCGTCTTTGTGTACCCAGTGGAGATATCAGACAGGAGGTCATGGCGGAAGCTCACAGTTCTCAGTATTCGATTCACCCGGTGGCACGAAGATGTACCGTGATATCCGTCAGCACTTTTGGTGGAATGGCATGAAGAGGGAGATAGCTCGGTTTGTCTCTCGGTGTTTGGTTTGTCAACAAGTCAAGGTTGAACACCAGAGGCCAACTGGACTTCTTCAGCCCTTGCCGATTCCAGAATGGAAGTGGGAGCATATAACCATGGATTTCGTAACTGGATTACCAAGATCCCCAGCCGGTAGAGATGCTATTTGGATTATAGTTGACAGGCTCACGAAGGTGGCTCACTTTCTCCCGTTCAGAGTGGGTCAATCGACAGCTCAGCTAGCAGAGATGTATCTTCGACAGATTGTCAGATTCTACGGTATATCAGTCAGTATCACCTCGGACCGAGATTCAAGATTTACGTCGCACTTTTGGCGTAGCTTGCAAGAGAGTTTGGGAACTCACCTCCAGTTCAGCTCAGCTTATCACCTGCAGATAGATGGTCAGTCGGAACGTACGATCCAGACTCTGGAGGATATGTTGAGATCTTGTACACTCGACTTCGGTGGTTCGTAGGAAGATCACCTGCACCTGGTGGAGTTCTCGTACAACAACAGTTTCCAAGCTAGTATCCAGATGGCACCGTTCGAGGCACTGTATGGAAGGAAGTGCAGATCCCCACTAGCCTGGGATGATGTGGGAGAGAGGCAGATGCTTGGTCCAGAGATGATCGCTCAGACAGTTGAAGTGGTCAGGAGAGTTAGAGATCATCTTCGCGTTGCACAAGATCGTCAGCGCCATTGGGCCGATTCTCATCGGCGTCCCCTTGAGTTTTCTGTCGGCGACCATGTATTCCTGAGGATCTCACCTAACCGTGGCGTCATTCGTTTCGGTGTACGGGGAAAGCTTAGTCCAAGGTATATAGGGCCGTTTGATATTCTAAAGCGAGTAGGAGACGTGTCCTATCGTCTCGTTCTTCCGTTGTCTCTGAGTGAGGTGCATGACGTATTCCATGTATCCCAACTACGACGGTATATCCTGGACCCGAATCATATCCTGGATCATTCGAAATTGGTTGTGGGTACCAACCTTTCGTATGAGGAGAGACCCGTATCCATATTGGACCATAGAGAAAAGATACTCAAGAACAAGACTATAAAGTTAGTCCGTGTTGCTTGGGGTCATAACTCTTTGGGAGAGTCAACGTGGGAGCGTGAGGATGATATCCGATCGCGATATCCCGACATGTTTGACTCGTGAGGTATAATATCTTTCCTATGCCTCATGTCTTCGATTCCTTGCTTGTACGAATAATTGCTTGATTGTTTAACAAGTATAGCTTGCCTGTGAGTAGTATAGCTTGTCCTTCCATCTCTAGCCACTTGATTAAATTCCGAAGACGGAATTCTTTTAAGGTGGGTAGAGTTGTAATGACCATTGTTCGTATTACGTATCTCGGTATACGTGTACGTATTTAGACCCGTATTGTATGTCTCTTTGTTTGGTTCGGCCCAACTTGACTTGGTTCGGCTTGGTTTTGCATGGTTCGGTTTTGCTAGATTTTATGTGAACCAAACCACTCCCACCTACCACCACCTTTATTAAATATCCCACCTACCACCACCCTCTTCATTAAATATCCCACCACACAATTCTCTCTCCTCATTAACTCTTCTTCTTCCCCACCATTACTTCTCCACCAACCTAAGGGAGTGGGAGGTTTAGGCAAGTGCACCTTGCTTCATGGAGGAAGTCCATTTTTATTGTTCCATTATTTTCCTCATGTGTTTCTAACCCACTTTAGTACTTAGCATTTTTTATTTCCATGGTTAATTTCTTGCAAATCTAGCTTTGTGGTATTTTCGGTTTCCAGGAGTTTTGATCTATCAAACTTGCATATTTTGCTAGTTGATGGTTCCATATTGTAGAGAATTCCATTTTACCCAAATTTGACCTATGGAAGTCTGGATTTGGGTTCCTATTGTTGTTTGAAAAAACATGGAGGCCATAATATTTTCCATGGACATGTTCTCTATGAGAGCCATAAATTGCACTTTTGGCCGCATGCAACGTTGAGTTGCTGAGCCGCATGAGCATACTTGCTCTGAGCCACATAGGCCATTGCCATGTATATTTTAATGCATGACCTTAGCATTCACGTGCATGCCCTTTCCTTTTATTATTTATTGCATGCATTTATGCATTAGCTTGCATTAGTGAGCCGCATGTACATATAAAGTTTGGCCATATAAGGCCATTGGCCAAGGTGAGCCGCATGGCCTGGCAAAATGCTTGCATGCTAAATTATTTAATGGTGCATATTAATTTACGCACAGCATTTAATGCAATTGTGAGATGGTGTTCTTGCATGCATTTAATGCATGGGTTAGAAGCATTATTAAATACATTTGTTAGATAGTGTATATAATGCACTGCTGGCAACTTAGCCGCATGTGTTAGCATTGCTAGCAACCTAGCCGCATAAGGCATTCAAGCATGCATTTTAATGCATTACTTTAATGCATTCAAGAATGTATTACTTAAATGCATTTTTTTCCTTAAGCTACTTTCATGCACTAGCCGCATAAGGCATTCAAGAATGTATTTTAATGCATTACTTTAATGCATTCAAGAATGCATTACTTAAATGCATTTTTCCTTAAGCTACTTTCATGCACCAGCCGCATAAGCATTCAAGAATGCATCTTTATGCATTACTTTAATGCATTCTTACATGCATTTTCTTAATGCATTTCCTTAATGCAATTGCTATCACATTCTTTAAGGCATGGTAAAAGCATTACTTTAATGCATTTTATTATTATTATTATTATTATTATTATTATTATATTATTATTATTACATTCTTTAATGCACCAGCCGCATATGTCTTCCATCAGCCGCATGCTAGTGCAAGCCTTGCTTGCATTATGTTGAACCCACGTGGCCTTGCATGCATATTAATGCATTATGCTAATGCATGCAAGGCATACATATTAGAATATTATATAGTGTATATTAATATAATGTACATTAATATATTTTGTATATTAATATATATTAATATAATGTATTTAATGTATTAATGCATTATTTAATGTATTACATTAATGCATTATATTAATGTATTACATGCATTTGCCTACAAGCATGCTTAAATATTTAGCATGCTTTATATTTTGCTCAGCCGCATATGGCCAAGTGACTGCTGGCCGCATGAAATTTTTTCGAGCCGCATGAGTCCCCCGCAGCCCTTGCCCCTTCTAATATTTAATTATTAAATGTGTACTTGTGCTAAATTAATTTTTCCGGATACGATGGTGACCCGTTGTGGTGCACTTTTGACATGACATGATAGTGGCCCGACGCGGCGCACTCCTGACAGCGAATATGATATGACAAGATTGGATGGCCTGGACACCGTGGATGATTGTGTTTGTACAATTAAACCGGTAATGTTTGCATCATGTCTAGGACAGGGATCCCTGAGTACCACGGTCACGGGTACCTACTGTAAATGGCTAAGACTAATAACTAGAATAAATCAGTAGTCATGAGAGATTTCCCCAGCTACAGGCGATCCCGTTATCCCGGCCACCATTGTGGGACTTGCAGCCTGCCGACGACTAGGGCACAAGTTTAAATTCACTGATATATGAAAAAGAACGATGCACTGCTTAATGAACCCAAGTCGCCTGGATAACCTGGATTAGCTGCAGGGCTTGTGGCTGGAGGAACGTCTCACTGCATGTTGTGACAACCCTAGTTAGCTAATGTAGAAAGCTGTAGTCACTGATTGGCCGGAAGCGATTATAGTATGGTTTTCAGTGCTCGATTATTGCAGGCTTGACCGCATGATTGTCACTTTTAACAATAAGATCAGAGGCTCAGTTCTGTTCAGGTGAAGGGTTACAACCCCGGTAC
>JANAVB010041425.1:0-21511 GCA_029216955.1 Iris pallida
AGGGAGCTCACCTCCTGAGCCACTTGTTATCGACCTCCGTCGTAACAAGCCCCCCACGTCTTCTTCTCCCTCTCTTGTAATTAATCTGACCAAGCTTGCTAAGGCTAAAGGTCCTGTTGTAAATACTGATGTACAAATCAATGAAAAAAGCATCTACTTTCCAGTATACTGATGTTATTTATTATACTAAATGCTATTTGGATATGTTAGTAGCTTCCAATCAATTACAATGGGAGTTGTACAATCTCTTCAGACAGAAGTCTCACTTGAAGATCCATATGATTCTTACCGTATTTACCCTTCTCGAAAGAAAGGTGAAAGTCCAATACTTTTTAGTAAAGGACCAGAAAAAACAATTCAGCTATACGGATGATAGCAAACTTAACGATACGGGACGTCTCCAGCTCCATCGTTATAGTCAACAATCAAAAGACATCATCCGAAAAAATGGGCTATGACTTCAAAAGTGGCCTCAATTACGGTAAAGGTAGACGAACCCTATCCGCACGATTGTTCCGAAAGGAAAGTCGGAAATGTATTACAACAGGACTAAGAAAAGGTCTCGGATATGCTTCTCCTCCACTGTTATCCCCAGCAGTCTCTGACGCCGACAGTGAAGAACGCTCTAATTCATCTGATTCTAGATCTTGGGATTCTGATACTAGTATTGGTGAAGTTCACAGGCTGGTCGTATCATCTAACATGGTCTCCGCTGAACTACCAGAAGGCTATGATGAAGACGTTGAAGAAAATTGAAACAGATCCTTGGGCTCAACGAATGGATACCCAATGGGAACTCCGATTCGAACAATGAGAACCTCCTACCGAAGATCAATTGGTTCAATTGATGTAGGGAAAAGCGGGTCACCTCGTCCAATCTTCATCAGCAAGAATCTTCCAGAAGCAGAAAGACAAGAGTTGATTCTTCTTATTAAAGAATATATCGACGTCTTTACCTGGAGTTATGAAGACATGCCAGGTTTAGATCCCAAGATTGCTACACACAAACTGAACATTTTGCCCAATGCAAAACCAGTTAAGCAGCAACAACGGCGTTTTAAACCAGAAATGATGGACGCGATCGATGATGAAGTCAAAAAGCTCATTGCTTGTGGCTTCATTCGAGAAGAACAACATCCTGACTGGGTGGCCAATGTCGTTCCAGTTCTAAAGAAAACCGACAAAGTTCGAGTCTGCATCGACTTTCGGGATCTTAACGAAGCATGTCCAAAAGATGAATTCCCTCTACCTATCACGGATGTCATGATCGACAATACCTGTGGGTTTGAGCGAATATCCTTCATGGATGGATTTTCTGGATATAATCAGATCAAGATGAATCCTGAAGATGAAAAGCATACCTCTTTCCGCACTCCTCGGGGAGTTTATTGCTACACAGTGATGCCATTTGGTCTCAAGAACGCTGGTGCAACCTACCAACGGGCTATGAGTACCATCGTCAGAGAACATCTTCGCAAGACCGTCGAATGCTACGTTGACGATATCGCCGTCAAAAGTCGTCTAAAAGACGATCACATTCAAGATTTGAGAACAATCTTCAATCGCATGCGTCAACATCAACTCAAGATGAATCCCACTAAGTCATTCTTGGGTGTCTCTAGTGGCAAGTTTCTCGGCTTCGTCATTACCCCTAAGGGTATACACGTAGATCCCGAGAAGATCAAAGCCATTCAAGAGATGCGTCCTCCACGCAACTTAAAAGAGCTACGAGGATTTCAAAGTCGACTTGCGTACATCAGGAGGTTCATTTCGAACTTGTCTGGACGCTGCAGACCATTCACTCAACTAATGAAGAAGGGTGTATCTTTCGTTTGGACTGAAGAGTGTCAACGAGCATTCGATGATATCAAGCGATATCTCATGAACCCACCAGTTTTGGTGCCACCTATCTCTGGCATTCCATTCTTGATGTACGTCCGTGCTATGGACCATTCATTGGGTGCTTTACTCGCCCAAAAGAATAAAGAAGGGCATGAACAGGCCATTTATTATCTTAGCCGTACTATGATTGGTGCTGAACACCGTTATAGTCCGGTCGAGAAAGAATGCCTGGCTCTCATGTTTGCTGTACAGAAGACAAGACATTACATCATTGGCCAAACTATTCATGTCATATCCCGAGTTAATCCTCTTCGGGTACTCATGAAGAAGCCCAGCACACTCAATTCTCGGCTGGCTACATAGGCAATCTTGCTAGCTCAGTATGACATGGCGTATGTTCCACAAAAGTCTGTTAAGGGTCAAGCGCTGGCAGATTTCTTAGCAGCTCATCCTGTGCCAGAAACATCCAAGCTATATGATGAAATTCCAGACGAGACATTGGAAGTCAACATGATCTCTGAAGAATTTCCAACCTGGCGTCTATTCTTTGATGGTGCATCAAGGATCGGACCCGAATGGTGCTATTATAGCAGGAGTTGGGGTTGTTCTCGTTTCTCCAGACGGATCAACTATCCAAAGAGCCTACTCTCTAGATGAATCTTGCTCCAACAATGTAGCGGAGTACAATGCTCTACTCATCGGCCTTCAGTTAGCTAAACAACTGAACGTTGAATATCTCGAAGTCTACGGTGATTCTAAGCTGGTTGTTAATCAGGTTAGAGGAACTTATGAAGTCCGTCATCAAGATCTGGTGCCTTATCACGAAGCAGCAATCAACATGGCTATATCATTCAAAGCTTTCTTCATCGACTATGTTCGAAGAGCTTGCAATACTGAAGCAGATGCTTTGGCCAATCTTGCAGCTGTCTTAGCCATCCCTATCAAAAGACAGCAAGTGGTAGTTATCTCCAACCGAGAACTGTTCTGCATCGAAAACAATCGTAATATTGAATTCAGCAACTTTGCTGAAGTCAATATTATCGATGAAGACTGGAGAACTCCTTTTATCGACTTTGTAGTTCATGACATACTCCCTGAAGATCCTAAGGAGGCTACGAGTGTTCGTCGACGATCTCTCTGATTCTATTACAATCAAACTACCAAGACCCTCTATCGACGAACTTATAACGGTCTTCTCCTGCGCTGTCTCGCTGGTGATGAAGCTGAACAAGTTTTGCGTAAAGCTCACGATGGTGTCTGCGGAGCACATCAACCTGGTCCTAAACTACAGGATCGCATTAGACGCATGGGTTACTACTGGCCCTCTATGGTATCAGATGCCATTGAATATGTAAGAAAATGTCGTGCTTGTCAAATCCATGCAGACTTTATTCATCAACCATCGGAATTCCTTCATCCGACTGCTTTTTCCTGGCCTTTCGAAGTATGGATGTCATAGGTCCCATCAATCCTCCTTCTTCTAGAGGACATCGGTTCATATTGGCAATAACGGACTACTTCTCCAAGTGGGCTGAAGCTATACCTCTGACTGAAGTCAAGACTAGTAGCGTCATCAACTTCGTTAAACACCACGTCATCTATAGATTTGGTGTACCTCGAAGAATCATCCATGACAATGAACCTCAATTCATCAGCCAGAAGTTCACCAGATTCTGTGATGATTACCGGATTGACAATGTCGCCTCGACAGCATACAATCCTGTCGCTAATGGTTTAGCTGAAGCTTTTAACAAAACCATCATTAAGCTCCTTAAGAAGTTTGTATCCACTAACAAACAGAACTGGAGTGAGAAACTCGGCGAATGTCTTTGGGCCTACCGAACTACGGTCCGCAATCCTACAGGCTTTACACCTTTCTCTTTGGTGTATGGCTGTGAAGCTGTTCTTCCTTTGGAGCTGCAAATTCCTTCTTTAAGGATTGCCATTGCTAACGAGCTTACTACAGAGAATAACGATCTTCTTCGACTTCAAGAATTAGAAGCACTTGATGAGAAGCGATTAATGGCTCAACAGCATATTGAGTTATACCAAGCCCGCATCTCGAAGACTTTCAACCGCAAAGTTAAAGTCAGAACATTTCAGCAAGGAGAACTTGTTCTAACGGTCAGACGTCCTATGACTATGACTCATATGAGCAAAGGAAAATCGATGCGAAATGGGAAGGTCCCTATGTCGTAAGCAAAGTCTTCTCAAATGGAGCTTATCAACTCTCAGAGCTTGATGGTCGAGTTGCTATGATGCCTATCAATGGCAAGTTCCTTAAGAAGTATTATGTATAAATGTAAATGCTTGTAAATCATCAGATAGAATCAAGTTCATAAATAAAATTCAAATTTTATTTCATTATATGAGAGTACATGATATTAAAGATCACTATCATCTTTCTCTACATTGGGACGCGGGCCACTGCCGTCCTTCTCGAAAATACGATCAGCAAAAGAGCCGAGAACCTCCTTGCTGGAACCCACGAGGAACTTGCAAGCGGCCATCCTCATGGCTTCTTCTTCTTCAGTCCTTCCTGGTTCGAGCAGGAAGTCCAAAATGTCTCGTGGCGGCTGGGGTGCAGACGAACCTTCACCTGCTTCTGCTGCCTTCGGTTGAACTGGATCAGCAGGGCGTTCTTCAGTGCCCTTCTGAGCCTTCGGGACGATCTCAGCCTTCTTGGATGCTTCTCCAGACGACATTTTTATGTTGAAGAGTAGAAGTGTTCGTTCCGGTCAGATTTCTGCTATATTATAGGCAGAAGTTCCTCAAATAACGAAGCGACACATTCATCTGACGGTTCGCCCGTTCATTAATGCCTGACGGTTCGTCCGTTTAACACATTCATCTGACGGTTCGCCCGTTCATTAATGCCTGACGGTTCGTCCGTTCATTTATTACATTCATCCGACGGTTCATCCGTTCATTTATTATCACCTGACGGTTCATCCGTTCATTAAATTCATTCACCACCTGACGGTTCATCCGTTCATTAAACTCATTCACCACCTGACGGTTCATCCGTTCATTAAATTCATTCACCACCTGACGGTTCATCCGTTCATTAATTCATTCATCACCACTTGACGGTTCATCCCGTTCATTATCATCCATCATTTGATGGTCTTCCCGTTCATTTATCTCACATATATTGACGATTCATCATCGTTCATTATCTACATCAGCAACTTGTCGTTTTCGATTAAGTTGTCAAATTGAAATAATAGTATTCAATATATTCTGCCACGTCCATATTACCTCTGAGCAGATATAATGAATATAATTATTTTCTACAAGAAATATATCATGTCTTGCACCTCTGAATATATTTTCTATCTCTATTATTTATATCTAAATAAGATATACAATAAATAATGGAGCCACAACAAAATGTCTTTTATTTTTCAAAATATGAGGCATTACAGAAATGCATCTACGGCAATAAACACAAAAATACAAAAAAGTTCTATTAAGAAGGAGGAATGATCAAATTGTCGATCTGCTGCTTCAGAGTCTGCAGCTCTTCTTCATGAGTAGATGTCACCTTTCTTCTAGCCTCTTCTATTCCTGTTTCTTCATTAAAAACTGGCATGTCTATTGTCCGGCGGGTAATTTCTGCACTATGGGTTGCCTCATACTCTTCCCTTTCCTGAATCAAGGCATTGAATTGTTCAATCATAAGTTGGTGATTAGCAGTTTCCTTTTCAAATTCTTGCTGGAGGCGAGTAATCTCTGCTTTCAGCTCAGCAAGTCTCTGTCCTTTGCTTTCAGCCATTAAAGTAACTGATTCTATCTTGGAGTTGTATTTAGCTGATTTTGCGAAATGAGCCTCCAAAGATTTTGAAGGTTCACCCTTTCTATATCAGCTGCTTGAGCCATTCGCTCAAACTCAGCCTGCACTAGGGACTCTATTTCCTTCTTCTTGAGCTCCTTATAGTTCTTTACGGAGACTTCTAATTCATTCAATATGTGTTCAAGGAGAGTGGCCTGAGCTTCGTCTCCTTGCTCCCTTATGGCTCTTATTAAGAGAGAAGTTGGCTTCCTAACCATAAAGAAATCAGCTCCTTCTTTCTCTATCATCTTATGAACAAGAGGTTCCAGCGACTCGAAGAAGCATCTGGTAAAGACCGGACAACTTGTTGATTAATGGCCAGAGTTCCAGGAGTCGCAGCTACTCCTGTTGAAGATGAGGCAGCAGGTTGCTCGATCCTTTGTGGCTGGATAGCAGGTTCTTTAAACAAAGGAGCTAGAGTGGAGCTGGTCGCCCCTCCTGTTTGTTCTTCTGCAAAAGTAAAATTGTTATTTCACCAGTTGTCTGCCAATGACCAAGAGGATCAAATAAAAGTGGTCTTACCTTGGTTCGATTCAGCAATAGGTTTATTTCCTGCAGGAATGGACTCCTGTTGAACAGAAGTAACTTCAACTGCAACAGCCTGGCTGCTGCCCGCCTCAGAACCACATGATAGATGATGACTACTACTAATAACCACCGTGGTTATAGGTATTATAGCCAAGTCCGTCGGAGGTGTTGGCAGAGTTTCAAGATCTGCAAGAATTACAAATGAAGATATTAACTATCAATCTATCTTAAAAGAGTAGATTACTAAATCTCGTTTTATATCTTGAGGGCCGGTGGCGGGAGTTTTCTTTAGAACATCTTCATCGGCTGCTTCTTCAGGAGATATTTCTATCTCAACATCATCAGGATTTAGAGTATCAGCAACTTTTTCTGCAGACGCTTCCACTTCAATATCCTTTTTAGGATTTGAAGTATCATCGGCATCATCAGGAGATATATGTTCTTCATTATCCCTTTCGGGATCTTGTATATATTCATCAACATTTCCAGACGAAGAGCTTTCCTCATCTTCTTCTTCTTCTTCTGCTGTATTCCCACTGTTAGTTGCGGTCTGATCCTCCTGCAGGCTATAACTGCAATCTTCTAAAGCTGCTATCATTTCACGATCTTCTTCCTCCCGAAGAGTTCTAGGAGTAGGAGGAGGTTGAGTTGCCTCCGCAACAGGTGAAAGAGGTCGTACAACATTTTGTTCTTCCTCTGTGATGTTTTCTCTGGGCTTTTCAGCCTCAGTTCTTGGGTCAAGATTTCCCCTCTGTTCAGTCTCTTCAAGAGTTTTGCTCCCAGATTCAGAAATAGGTGTGGGAGATGACATTATAATTCCTGCTGCAGCATCTACTGAAGTCAGGATTTGCCTGGAAGAAGAGTCTGCTAAATTTCTTCTGGTGACCACCCTCTTCTTTCTGTGTAGAGGTCTGTCAGGACTCTCTATATTTATTGGTTCTGCTTGTTTCTGCACGGAAGTTGGTGTAGTAGCTTCTTGATTTGTCTCGGCTAGCTGCCGAGATTTAGATCTCGTGGTGATCTTCTCCGAAGAATGATCTAGTATCAATTTCTTCTTGGATGCCGGAGCAGGAGGCTCCTCTCTTCTCCTTTTCTTTGCGGGAGATCTACCCACTTTCAGAGAGATACGCATCGCTGTGTTTACTTCTTGAGGGAACATAATCTCCCTCGAAGTTTCTAAAGGTGCATTCGCCGGCTCGTGCACCTCATCATTTGCAGGGAGTGACAAAGCGACTCTTCCTTTTCTCAATCTGTTTGAAGACGCAAAACTATCTGCGAGACTAAAATTCTCGGCAAAAGTGTTCGCGGATGTATAGAATACTGAATATGTGAATAGCATCCGAGGACCCTGGGGAGTGATCTTTGCTGGCATTGAGAATACGGCCTTTGTATCACGGGCATTGTAATAAGCCCAAGCTCGGGCCCCGTCGATCAGGAAACCCTTACCTTGGAGGCAGGTAATTGCATTCCCTACGTGGAATTGATCATATCCAAATTGCCGAGGAAACCGGCTGGGGAGATATGGTTCTAAGTAGCATTCCTCTTCGAACCGGTATACCAGATGAGACGGTCGAATTGTCTTCAACCATTCAAAGGCTGCACGGGTTAGAGGCTGTATCTTTGAGTCCACCATGTTTGTTGGCATCTGATCATGTCCGGCAGGGAGAGGAGCACAGCAGAAGTTCCATCCTCTGTTCAGATTTAAAACATATCTGCACTCGCTCAAAGAAGTGTACTTCTATTTGCCCTGAGAGTACCTTCGCAGGAAGCTGCCATCAACCAGTCCCATGCCGGGATCCATTAAAGTGGGATAGTGAAGAAGCAACCATCCAAAGAGATATGTGTATGGCAGTTCGAGACGGGGGAATTCTTTCTCTCCTTTTGCTTTCAACATCGAGTCAGCATACAGACAAAGACTCACATTCAACTTGCAAGTCATCGCTGATAGCAAATCCACCTTGTAGCCAAAGACTAACTTGTCAGCGGCAAAAAGAACGCCGCGATGAAAGCGGTCCACGGCACTGGATCCTGGGACCACAAACCGTCGGAGCCAGTATGTCAGAAACCCTGCCAATTGGGCTTCTTTTGACATGGGTCTATAACCCATTCTCAAGTAGCTCTCTAGAGTGTCCCATTTCTTTAAAGGTGGACATTGGTAATCATCTTTCATCTGTTTATCATAATTACCACTCTCCTCCATCAGCTTCATGACTTCTGTATTGTTCAAAGGTTTGAAGAAATCAGGATAACATTTATCGTTTTTCTTGGTCTTCTTCTCCTCTAAATGGTTAAGGAACAGATACGGCAGCCACTTTGAGGAATAGCAGGTGTTGGCTGTAGCACTCTTGTAGAACAAAGAGCAGATCTTATAATGGCATAACAGTTCCTCGAATACTGCTACCATTTCTGTATTTTCTCTTCTAAGTTTGTCCAACTCGTCATTAGTTGGAACAAACTCCTCATACGGAGCATCTGCCATGGGCAGGTACGAGATATACTTCATCTCGTGGAGTGCAAACCCCATCTCTCCACTCAGGGTCATGAAGGTCCCTGTTCTATAATTGTACCTTTCAGACAAGGCTAAGAACATATGTGGGTTGGGAGCAAAACCATATACAGTGGCGTGCACTGCTTGATACAGATTGATATGTTGAAGTCTGTCTTCGAATATCGTCAGAATCCAATTTGCAATGTAGTTCCATCTCTTGTAATCTGGATTCACCAATCCAGTCAGTCTGATGTCTTGTTCGGGGTATTTTCCTTCAGCCTTTGCAAATTCATTGGCGAATATCGGTGTTCTGACAGGCATCAGCAAAGAGGAGTTCTCTGGCGGAATGCAGCCGGGTCTTAAGCCTCTCAACAGGACGCTGTATCTATCAGAGGAGCTGTAAAACATATCTTTCTTGTCTGACCCCTTCTTTACGAAGATTTTCCCTGCACGGGCATCCTGGAAAAGAGTGATGTTCCACTCCATCTTCCTTGGGTAGCTCGCATGAGCATACCGTGACAAAGGGAGGCAGCGGGCAATGTCTAGTATGAAGAATGATCTATCTTTCTGATGAACTATTCTCTCCTCCATCCTCGGCCTAGGCTGAGAGATTTTCTCAAAGCCATCACCGAACAGGAATAAGGGTTTCTTATGAATAACAGCATCTGTTGACTCTAGGGGCTGTCCATTCATCAAACACATTAAAGTCCCATTATCCTGGGAGATCAGAATAGCCTGACGGGAGGCCGGCAGGTCATATTGGAGATAATAAACATGAGACAGATCTTCTTTATATTCAGACTCTGAGAGAGTTCCCACAAAAGTTTCATATTCTGGGTCATCTCTCGTATTTACTGTATCAGACAAAAAAGAGACAAAAATTCAGTACAAGTCAAAATAAAAAAGTTCTGTCATCAAAATTGCGCAACATCAGACTGCGCAACATCAGATTGCGCAACATCAATTTGCGCAAACATCAGACTGCGCGAATAAACAGTCATCAGTTTGCGCTGACAATCTCGCGCAAATCAGCAGATTGTGCTGACATCTGCCAGCGCAATTCAACCGATTGTGCAGAAAGTCGTTCTTCATAAAAATGAAGAACTTACTGAGTTGTGCAACCAGAACCCTAAAAAGGGTGGCGCAGTATGATCACATCTCTAAAAAGAGATGGATTCTGGGGGACAATGAGATCGAAACCCTAAAAAGGGTTTTTGATCTGAAAAGTTCTCTACCTAACATCGCAGGATGCGCATCTTCATGACGAGAGACTCGTCGCGCAGTTCTGGTGGAGGATTCGGCCAAGGCCTTGCCCTTAGCGGCAGCGGGTGACGGCGGAAGAACGTCGGGGTGCCATGAAAGTCGTCGGAGAAGGAGGACAGAAAGGGTTCGGGGATTTCTCTCAAAAGCACGAAAGATGCAAAGTAAAGAAATGAAAATAAAGAGATGGCTATTTATAGTCTTCGAATATGAAACGGCTGCCTCGGATTGTGCCTAAAATTAGGTGCTATTCGATTTGCGCAGACAGCTCATCATCATGCGCAACTTGATTTGAATTTCAAAAATTCAAAGTATTTCGAAACTTTGAATAAAATCAACTTTCGAAAACTTTGAAGGGGGTCTTGTAGGTCCTAAAAAAATCAAGTTGCATCAATCAAGAAAGTCAAAGAATCAAGATACACATCATTTTGATAAATTGTGCATACAACAGATTGCGCAGTAATCCAATTGCGCATACTGGTTTGCGCATGCTCCCAACTGCGCAGGCTGACGTGGCTGAAGTCATCATTACCTAAATCAAATCAAATCTTCCTGACAACTGACAGCACGAAGAACGAGGAGACTGCTCGTATATTGCGCCGCACAGTGCTCGAGGGCGGCAGACAGCTGGCAGCGCAATCCATTCTTGTGCAGTCTAATCCTGCGCAAATCAAAGTCTGCGCAGTTCAGATTGCGCATTCTATCAACATAACTGACAAAGTACACGTGGCATTCAGGCCATCAATTGCTCATTACGTGGCAACTGCCTATGCACAATCATGCGCATTTCAATCAAATGATGCCATGTGTCCAAGACAGTTGGCCCACGATCCAGCAACTGCTTGCGCAGTCCATTTTTGCGCAGTCCATTGCTGCGCAAACCATCCTGCGCAGTCCAGAATAACTAAAAGTTAGTTATTTCTAGAACTCTATAAATAGAGTTTCAAGTCTTCATTTCAGGGGGATCAAGAGATCAGAGATCAGAAATCAGAGAGTCCAGGAGTTCTTGCCCAAGTGCTGTTGCATTCTTCTGAGGCTTTTGCCTTCAACTTCCGAGGCTTTTGCCTTCAGTTTCCAGAGTTGTCTTCAACTTCAAAGGCTCCGTCTTCAAAGTTCACATCGTCCAAGGGATAAAACAATCGTCATCTAGATTGGATTCCTATAGTTGTAATTTTCCCAGAATTCTTGTAATCTTTATTACACAATTTGTATCAATAAAGTTTTATACTTTTGTTTTTGCAAACAGTCATGGTAATCAAAAGATCAAAATTTTCCTAAAATATGATTGAGTAGCTCTTTATACTGCCTAATCCTATATCCTAACAGCAGGCTCGTAGCAGCACTCTAAGTCGAGCACAACTACGAAATCGTACTAGTTGCGACTCTGACCTGCATGGGCCACCACAAAAATGTGTCACGACCCGCACCCTGAAGAAGGGCACGAGAACGTGGGTACGTCCAGCCTACGCCGCAGTGTCGACGGTAGAACGCTGTATAGTTCGTCTATAACATCTAACATCTAACAATAATATGATATAAACATATCATCTCCGCACGGAGGTATAATATAACATCTCAACTCTATATCTCAATCACAAGTCTAGGAAAGATAGAGCACGATATGGAATCAGATAAAAGAAAGGAACTAAAATATAAATAGAGTTATCACACCACACAAGTAGATGTCCAACACAAATAAATACAAGTCCTGAAATATAACTAAGTCTCAACTAACAATCGGAACAATCCGATACAAACTGAAAGCTGTAAATACTAGACTAGACTAGACTAGGCTAGGCACCCTCTACTGAGCTAGATGCTCCTCGGGCTCCTGAAGGTTACCCTCTTGTGCCCCATAGAAGGTAGGGCAGTCATCATCATCATCTGTAATATTTTCAACAGGTCCAGTCAGGACAGGAGCGAGCACAATATATCTCACGCAGTTCATAACATGTTAGAAAATATAAGCATGCAAAAGAGTAAGATACATGAACTGTAAGAAGATGTATATAAAAACGAGAGAGAATTTATAACTGAAATATATACAGGATAAGTAAAACTGCAATACTAGTGATTTAGAGCACAATATGGTTATGTAAACGGTTTAGGTTGCACAATAATAATAGGTCAAATCCATCATAACGTGAGTGTACAATAGAAGTGCACAATAGTCGTACCATGGGATTTGATTACATAACCATTCCTACTCACCCTCCCCAATCAATACACAAGAATCCAATCCAGTTACGCTACCTTGTACAATAGTCTCCATGAAGCTCATGTGATAATGAGAGTACAATATGCACAATGAGTATACATGAATAGGGGTGTACAATAAATACAATATGTTCGTGAAACGCACATAACAATATGTATCTGTTGAACACAATAGAGATAACATCGCAAGAGAAGATCCATATAGTACCAATCCGTGATAACAATCGTGCCAGTATCAAGTACAGAAATCTAGAGCAAGAATGTAAATCCAGACAAGTATGAAACGGTCAGAGAATGTACTCGCCTGTCACCCTGAATGACTGATATGAATGGATGTCCGAACTGGTGTCACAGAGTCCTATTTAGAGTAAAACAGGTTAAGATGTGTTCAATATGTAATAATGGAAATCTGCAGTGCAAGCTACATGATTCTAAGTCAAACTAGGTCAAAGTCAACTCTTGGTCAACTATCTAGGTCAAACTAGGTCCAATCAAGTCTAATCTAGGTTAACCCTAGTCTGACTAGGTCAACACCAAGCCAAGCCTATACTGTCACGACCCGATCCCAATATTCTGGGTCTAGTCGGATCATGCCCAGCCTGCACCGCTGTTGAGACGGCAGCAGTAAGCTGTTCAGTAGCAGGTAACCATACAACAACACTATAATTTGTCACAACTCAACATCGAAAAATTTAAAACTTTATTAAACTTTTACATGAAATAAAAGATACAACTTAAACCATTTTTTTTTACATACATCATGAATAAAAGAAAACTCTAGGCAAACAGCTCGGCAATCTTGAATTCCTCGTCTTGGGATCGCGTAACAAAGCCTCATCAGTGATACCTAAAATGTTGGGTCTCCAGTCAGGAGGGAGCAAAGTACAATTACGAATATCCAATAATTCAAATAATAATTTGAAATTTGCAATGTTAAACAATTTGAAATACTTTAACAATATTTTTCAACAATTCTACAATTGAAAACAATGTGATTTGAGTAGGTAACGAACTATGACCGGCTTGGGATGATTCAATTATATCCTAATGATACGGTCCGGCCTATCCTCGTGTATAGGAGGAATCAGCTCGCACAATCAATGATGCAATATAGGGGTATTGGTCATAGACGCTACACTACTCCCCCAATATCCCGAGTCAATCAGATTCAATCAATGAGTCAATATTCGAACTCTAGTAAAGAGTTCCACAATCAATACTCTAGAAGAGAGTTCCGTGTAGCAATGTGGTTTAAAATTGCAATAGAACAATTACTAGATAAATTACCAAATAGACATAACTGCACTTGCCTTTGTTATTGTGACTGGATCGAGAGTCTGTACCGGGGAACTAGGTCAAACACTTCCTCAAAATCCTATATTTTGAGATTCCAGACTTAGAAACAATATTCAACCCATATCTAGATGTGCTAGTTACAATCTCTAGTAGTAATGTCCTAATCAGGTTTTAAGTTGTATTAATCTACAGCTAACGTTTACGTCGCAACTACGTGCGTTTGATTAAACCGGTTAATTGGATTATTTGAAAATAACACGAGAATCAATTTAACTTGGGAAAACTTTGAGTTTTTGTAATATATTTATAAAAATACAGTTTCTTTTAGTGATAAATCGTAAACTAGTTATCTTACTATTATTTTATTCATTTATTAATTCTTAATTAATTAGAAAATTACGCTCTAACTACGATTTAAACGTCTAATCAAAACCACCCAAGATCACATCCACCAGAAAATAAAATAAAACTACGCTACACAATACAATGGCACAGCTAAACATCCTAGAGTGGGCTTATGCCCTGTACAATTATCTTTTACATCAAATAAGAGAAAAAATAATTTAATTATTAAATAAAGTGCAGTAATTAAATAATTATAATAAATAGCCTAAATATTAAATAAAATAATTGAAAATGAAAGCTAAGAGTCTCAGACTCGGTCCATTCCTCAAAATTCGGCTAATACCCCAACGTCCGGTCGGACCGGTGCGTTTGCATTTCGCTAGGGCCCACAGACCGGTACGGTCGTCGCCCGAAAATCAGTTTAAAATGCATTTTCGAAAGCCAATTTTGAAATCAATATAAATATAATTTTTGTAAAAATTTGGGCAGCACTTCCTCTATTTCGGAAAAACCCAAAACTGGGAAATGCGCCACAGAAAACCTGCAAATATTCTATCCCAAATAATAATTCCAAAATATCCACCGAAACTAATTTCCAACACCACCAGAATAATTCCCAAACAACCGAATTTCCCGAAATATCCGAAAATTCCATAATCAATCCAAACCACACCAAACCAGCAGATAAAACACAGGAAAATACGCTAACGCAGCTAATCGAAAAATACTACGCAGCTAACCGGATTTCCCAAAGGGAAACCGGGGACCGATTTCATCATAGACTACCGAGAATAAACGCAACGGGGCAGAGAATTTATACCTCGGGTGCTCGGCTAGAGCTCTCAGATGATAAAATAGAAGAATAATCCAGCAGCGACGTTCCGAAATGATGCTGACCCAACGTCGTCGACGTCGAACGTCGAAAACTCCGAAATAGGCACAACAGAACAAATCCAGAGAACACTCACCCAAAGAGAAATGAGCTCGGCTAGAGACAGTACCAGAGGCGCTGCCGAGAACGGAACTAGGGCACGCTGGCCAGAAGAGAGACGCTGCGAAGAGCAGCGCTGTCGGCGGACAGCGACGCTGTCGGCAGCGTAAAGGGGAACAGTCGCCAGAGAGCCGACGGGAAGGTGGAGAGCCATCGGTTGGTCGGGGACGAGAAACCGAAAAGAACTTCGGTTACAAAGAAGTAACAGAGAGTGGAATACTCTCTCTCTCCCAAAACTTAGACTTAAAGACTTAAAGCCTTTAAAACTCCAATTTAGCAAACACCAACTAATGAATGAAATCTCATTCATTCACAGAATGAAGAGTTTGGAAAAAATTGGTATGGACCTTTTTGGCTTTAATCAGCTAAATGGTGGGCTTAAGGTAGCTAAATGGATTTGGGCCATTTAGAGAAAATGGCTTTAAAGTTTTAGCTAAAATGGGTTTTAAGACTTTGGAAAATAATGAATTTAAGGTTTTGAGCAAAAAATTGTTTTGAAGAAAAATTTGATAAATAAATATTGGTAATTAAAAACTAACTAAAATGTTTTTAGTTCCAATTCGATTTCGGGTCCGGGTCTGGGCTGACAATCAAAATTCCTTGTTTTAATTATTTTGGAAAAGAATTTTTCACACTTATTTGATTAAACTAATACTAATATTAAATTAAAATATTCACAACTTAAATGATCACATTATTCTAGAAAATTTATTTAGCAAAATAAAAATTAAAATTGCAGTCTAAAATTACGGGTTTCACAACCTTCCCTCCTTAAGAAATTTCGTCCTCAAAATTTAAAGGCAGGGTAGAAGAATCAAACAGCTACGGGTACTACGCCCGTAACTCAGGTCCAACAATAAGAATTTTTCAAGACAGTCGTGGATGAGACGATTTAGGGATAAGTTTTTATTTATGATATCATCCACGCAGAAAAATACAAAAGCGAACCAAAGTACACGAGGTTGATCAGACCATCATGCACCGGTCCTGATTAGACAATATATTAGTGGGTGCACCCAATAAAATATCATCATGATCAAGCTTGATAAAGAGATAGCTTGCAAAACTAGGCTGACTTAGCAGCATCAGTCAAGTTTAGAACGAAAAGATAAGAAGATAGGAGTTTAAGTGATGGCTCAAATTCTGATTTTCTTCTCACCTCTGACTACGCTTGCAACTAGTTTCTCTGGCACTGAAAAGTTGAGTCCAATCTTCAGCTCTGAATTATCCAAAATGTGACTCGGATCCGGAATGTAATGTCTGAGCTGTGACGTAGAAGACGTTGCACACCCTCAAGATTAGCTGGTAGAGCTAACTGGTACGCTACTTCCAACTCGTCTTAAACTTCAAATGGCCTGATGTACCTGGCCTCAATTTCCAGCTCCGTCAAAACTGATTGTTCCTCTGGTAGGAGAAAACTTCGCAAAAGACGCTATCTCCTTCTTCAAACTCCACTGATTGACGATGCTAACTTGGTAGTTGTTGTAAGGAAACTCTACAAATTTTAAATGATCTTCTCCAAGATCGTCCAATTTCCCAAAACACAAGATCTAACATATCAATCCTATGCCAAACAATATATCAATATCATATATATATATATACATATTTACATACATTCATATATGCATACATACATATATATTTACATAGGTTCATATATGCATACATACATATATATATTAGATGTATTTATACATAGAGAGATAGAGAGGGGGTTAAAGGGGTTTACATGTGTGTGTGGGTGTGTATGTGAGAGCTTGGGTTCAGGAATGGGTGTGTGTGTAGTGAAAGAGAGTGAGGGAAAGAGAGAATGTGAAGAGTGTGTGGACATTAGAGTGTGTGTATGTATGTGTCAATTTCCTATGTGTGAATGTGTATGTCTTGTGTATGTGTGTGTGCTAAAGTGGACTGTGTGTGTGAGCATGTGTGTGTGTGTTTTAGTGTCTAGGCATAACAGTGATGGAATATAGGCAATGTGTGTGTGTGTGTGTGTTTAGGAATGTGTAGTGATTTAATCTCAGTTTTCAGTTAAAGAAATCCCAGTTTTCATTGATTACTCCATTAAATAAAACTCAAATCAACTCAATTAAAATCAACCACCCATTTGAATCCTAAACCCAGTTTAACAATAGATTTCAGTTTTCTTCCCAAAGCCATTTTATTCTCAGGTTTCAACATAGGTAAATCTCAGGTTTTACTTCACATTCAAACAGAAATCAAAACTCCTTATTCATATGTGAATCTCAGGTTTTCTATTTACAGTGAATCAACATTCATATTCCTAAACTCTCAGGTATTTGTGTATTTGACAATTCATATCATCAGCCCAACTGATTTCGAAAAATCCCCATTCTCGTTTACATGTATTTGCAAAATCTCAGCTTTCAATCCTAACTAGAATCTCAGAAAATACTATAACTGTATCCCATTAATAACATATGAAGAATTTTAGTTTAACATTGGATTAAACTCAGGTTTCACTATTTTGAATTTCAGGTTTTACAGGAATTCAGTAAACTTGTAACAGTTTACTCCAATTCCTAAACAACTAATTGAATGCATCAAAATAAACCCAAAGTCAAGTTCCCACTTTAACATCAGACCCAATCTCTAGGTATTCAAAACAAAATCAACTCATGAATGATCTATCAACTAAAACTCAGTTTGAGTATCAGGAAAAGATGGTAGTTTAAAACCCAAATCCACATTCGAACACCAAAATAATTCAAAACCAAGACTCAGTCGTGTACAGAGGTGTGATACGTGTGTATATGGGTTACGAAGATGATTTCGTGTCCACATTGCTGGACACGAAGTGTCCAAAACAGGAAAAACATAAGTATCAGTAAACAGCACCCACTGTGCACAGGCTCGTGCGGTGAGGACAGTGACCCGTGGACACGACACAGGCCACAAGACACCACGTGTTCGTGTCCACACCTAGCCTAGGTATAGGTCTAGCCATCCGATGTGTCGCCATGCATCCACAACGTGTCTGGACGCGACACGACACGCGTATCAGAGCGGATTTTCCCGTGCGCACAGTCTATGTAGAATCCGTGCACTCACGATTTCTTATTCGACACGACATGACTCGACACAAAACTTTAGGAGAGTCTTGACAGACATTGCCCCTACCCCCATGTCAAATTTAACGTGTCCACGTGTCGTATGTAGGGAGAAATAGGGGTCGGATAGCAGGGTATGTGAACGGTTTGTCGTGCAGCGAGTTCGTATCCGTTTTGGACACGGACATGACACGAAAGTTGGCTCAGTCTTCACGAAATCTAAAACACATGCATAGGGCTACAACTCTGTTTAATTAGTTTTCAAAATTAGTTAAATTTATTCTATTCAAATATTTCATCGAACACCTATTCCTACACACCGATACGTGTCCGATATGGACACGTAATGGACACGAATTCCTACCAAACTTAGGCTACACCTAGGGGAACCCTAAATGAATGCATCCATGGGAAGTAAACTAGAATTTGAATAGGTTTGATGGGTTTTACCTATTGAGGGTGAAACCTCAATTAAAAGCTATTTGAATGAGGGCTCTTCTACAACTTGCGACGATCCTGAGCCTCTGAATCCTTGTTAGCTGCCCAATATTGGTGTCCTCTACTGTAGGGGAGTCCAATGCAAGAGACTAGGCTCAATTTGGAGTTGATTTGGATATTTGGGGAGGAGTTTAGGAAGAACACTAAAAGAGGCAATTAAAATGATTAAAAAATATGCTAAAGGTTAATGTGTTGTATTTATAGAGGGGGGGGGGGATGTTTGATGGCTGCCATTAGGTTAGGGTTAGGGTTTAGGATGAGTGGTCAAGGCTTCTCCAACAATTTCTAGCCAATCTAAAGGCTCACAATTAAAGTAACATTTCTTAACCTTTAGCCTAAAATATCCTACTAACAAATATCTAGATATTAACCTAATTTGTTTACTTAGTTGAAACCATCTAACTTAGTCTCTATGGTCATGACTATCATCTAGATTAGGCTCAACTTCTAGGTGAAGTCTTAACTAATAGATTAGCACAATATTTAATTTACACAATTTACAATTTCACAAAATTGTCAAAATGACCAAAATACCCTTAGGCTAAAAACTAGTAGTTAGTCATCCTAATCACATAGCTAGGCTCCCTTGGTCATGGTTAGTCTCTGGGCTCAGCAAACTCTAGGGTTACACTAGTCAATCATCAAAATCACAAGTCGTGATTTTAAATAGTTTTAAATTAACTAAAAATTACCAAAATCATAACATGGTTTAAATATCATTATTAAATGATTATAATTATAAAATTTCAAAATTACACTTATTTTAGAAACTGGGTGCTACAGTCCCGTCGTTTTGTCCCAACGCTCGAGTTAGCCTAAGTCATAGGCGTCGCCCGCGTGAATGCTTGAAAATGCATGCACGGTCCCGTCGTCCAAGGCTTGGCATAGCCTTCGCACGTCTCGCGAGTTAAGTCGTCTTGCACGGCTTGTTGGCTTAAATCTAGGCACCCAAGAGTTGGTTGTTCAAGTCGACCCCGTGCATAGCACGTTCCCTCGACCCGGAGCTCGGCGTAGCCTTTGCTCATCGAGTCGCTGCCCCGAATAAGTTAGACAAGAGTTATGTTGGGCTATCGAAGCCATTTCTAGCACTGTTCTGCTCTATCTGCGGTTGTCAAGTCGCGTAGTCCCTTGAGAACGAGGCTCGTCGTATAAAGTATATGACTTGAGCGATAGCGTCGCCTATAGAACCAGGTCTGTCTAAGACACGGGCCACGGTTGATTTATTGAGTTTTGGAAAGTGTTTCAATAGTTATTCTTGAGTTGAGTGAAATGATAGGGCAAGAAAGAAGAATGCTCGCGACTGGGTCGTCGAGGCAAGAAAGAAGAATGCTCGCGACTGGGTCGCCGAGGCAAGGTCTCAGATGTGAGAAGTGTTGAACTTAGCCCTGAAAGAGATGGTAACACTAGAAGTAGATTGACTGTGTGAGACGTCAGTTCGAGTCGAGTCTTGCATGGTCATTGAACAACTTGTACAAGGTGGAAGTCTTCTCGAGTGATCGTCGGGGCACCGGGATCATTCGGCCCGGGAGAAGCGAGTTGGCTCAAAGAAGGATGCTGGATAACCGCTTGGGAGATTCGGCGCATCCGAGGCTAGCTACCCATGGAAGGGCGGACCGAATCCCCCTGAGGCAAGTCCATTATAACGCTGGGGTGCTAGTAATTAGTTCATATAGATGAGTCTGCATGAGCGGCGATCCGCGTAAATGCCTTTGGATTGAGTCAACTATTGAGTGTAGTATATCAAGGAAGTCGAGTTGAATGTGTGAGTATAGTTGGAACACAAAATGTTGAGCCTAAGATTTGGTTGCAACGTAGGCACCGTGCTTTGGCACGAGAGGTGGCGTCGAGTCTTATGTTGTTGGCATATAAGTTGCATAGTTTTGGATGTGAGTGTCTTGAGTCTAAGTCAGGAAAGGCCGCAAGGCAGTAACATGGATAAATGTGGATAAGTTGCGAGGCACGGCCTCAATCTTGAAGCACGAACAAGTCTAAGCAAGGTCTAGAGGCACGACCAACACGAGTCGTCCCCCTTGACGTCGATCGCACACAAAAATTGGTCTAGAGGCATTTGAGTTTAAGTGAAAGTCTTGGCACGACCGAGTTCGCATGAGTTGCTTCTCGGCGAAGCGTTATCTCGAATAAGTTGAAGTCACGAATAGAGTATGGCACGACCATGCCGTTCCGAGTTGTAGTTCGGTCAAGTACATAAGCGATGAGGCACGGCCTCGATCGAAATACACGTTGGCATGGCACACGACCCCGTCGTTGCATGACCCTGTCGATGCATTGTTAAGTATAGGCCGAGACGTCTTGTTCTAAAGTGGATCCTAAGGCAAGACTAGAAAGATAATCGTAAAAAGACCTGTAATGCTCAAAGTAAATGAACGTGTCGATTTTGTATGGGTGGGCGAGGAGCTCACTCCACCAGTACAGTTGAGTACTGACACCTACACAGTTTTCATGTGCAGGCACCAGTGTTATAAAATCCCTCTAGGCGGTCTAGTCCCCGACTAGTCGCTAGTCGGCCGCCGCCGACTCGACTAGGGGCTAGTCCCCGACTAGTCACTTGTCGGCCACCATCGACTCGATTAGGCGCTGGTCCATCCAAAAATTGGCTAAATTGGTACTAGTCTGGGCTGCCGTCGACTTCATCATGGCAGTCGCCGTCGACTCTACTTTGTTGCTGTGTTGCTTTTTTTCAATTTTTGAAAAAAGTGACTAGCCTACTCTTTTTTTTATTTTTTTTTTTTTTGTTATCTCTTTGCTACTGTTGTTGTGGTTCTTTTTTTAATTTTTGTGTGTAATTTTTTTTGCTTTTGCTTGCTACTCCGGCTGTAACTCTCCGTGCAAAATAGTAAGTTGTTAACATATTATTTAAAGATTTATCGAAATAGAAATTTGTGCAAAATAATGAATAAGAAAATGCACTGCAATAACTAAAAGTTCAACAATTAACATATTATTTTTAAAAATATTTTTATAACATATTACATATATATATTCATTAAAAATTCTAAACCGACTAGTCCCCGACTAGTCCTCGAGTAGTCCGATTAATCCGTAGTCCCCACAAACCGACTAGCGGCCGACTAGCAATTTTTACAACCTTGGCAAGCACAGGTAGAAGCTCGTGGCACGGA